>OZ023209.1:11878340-12023340 GCA_963995525.1 Escarpia spicata | reverse complement strand
TGAACTCAATCTTCTGTGCGCTACTCGATTACACAAGGAGGAAGTCTAGGATCAAGAAAAATAAAAGTGAAACAAAGATTGCAAGCGATCTAGGCTATGTGTAAGGCAGGAAACACGAAAGACGGACTAATTATGTTGCGCGGCATAAAACACACATAAAGCACCCTACTCTTGACGCGTTCAATTGGCAGATGTCAGCCGCAATTAACAGCTGTGTGTGCCAACAATATGGCGATTTAAATTTGGAAACCAGTAAACATCTATGCCTAGAGTAGCGCCGGTAATTAAATATTTAAAAAATACTTCGAAAAACTGATGCGTTTACATATTTTTCTTCTGTCTTAACGACACGATAACGGGGATTACCTCTATCAAAAGTATTAATATAAACAAACATATAACCAGGAACTTATCAGTGACATTTGACCAAAAATCGATGCATTAAAAGTAACTGCAATATGCAATCAATATACATATTATAAATAAAAGCATTAATTAATTACTAAAATGGCTAAACAAACTGAGAACACTATATGCAATGATAGCAATGTGCGCAACATTGCGCATTTCTCTTTCACAACGAAGACTATAAATTAAGTAAATAATATTAAAGTACTTCGCACCCAATTACTTATGACATACGCACATCACTGTAAGTGAACTGGACTAAACCAACATGTCACTATATATTAATATAAACTGTCGTCATGTTATGCCACAAACCTTTGTCTTCATAACACTATATTTGTCCGGGGAAAACCAGACATAATTGAAAATAGCAAGCGTTCACAAGCCACCGCGTACATACGTACATCCACTGCAGTCAGGTGATGCACCGCTATATCAGGCGATGAACGCATGTCGCTATGCACATTTGGCGGACTGTATATGCCTAGGACTCATTCTATTTGACTTCAACCGTCGAGCGGTTCCTCATCAAGACTAACACAATGAAGCCACTTGTAAGTATACGACTTCTTCCTGAGAATAACGAATCTGGTACCACAATGTATGTTTTTTCACCGGAACGGTGTGCACTATAGCTACACGGTACTGTAAATTACAAACTAGACACTGATATTCATTAAATAATATACAAAATGTTGCTCCTTTTACATTCACCCATTTGTAGTCTTATAACCAACAGTTGCCGTGTGAAGCAGACAGGGCAGTCTTGCACAATAACGATGGTAACATACGGACATTTCTTCGGAAAGCAATTTTGCACCGTCAATGTCTATCAATAGTAGAATGATAGTTTTTGTTAATAACAAATGTATTTTTGATGCAATTAGACAAAGTGTGTTGCTTTGAACGTTCGCGAAATAACACAACACTAATACTTGTATTGTGCTACAATGTTCGAGAACACAAGCACAGCGACGCGTCAAAACCAAACGCATAGGCAGTCACAAATCGCAAGAGGCGCTGCCGTTTTAATAGACGAATGAATACGTCGATGAGTCAAGATATTCAGGCGACGGCGAAATATTATTAGATTTCCTGCTGACCTAAAGTTAAGAGAAAGTGGGCGAGTTCCAAAGAGTTGAGCCGACAACTAACAAATCCTTGTTTCCGTGTTTGTTTCAACACAGGGAATAAAAATTACAACAGGAATAAATGATCGCAACAATACTGATTATCTTGCAGCAATGAGCAGTGAATGCAAATGCACCGACTGCTTGATTAAAGTGTTATTATTTGTAACTGCAAAAGTTATACAAAGGACAGTAAAACTACCAACAGTGGTTATCACGATGCCTCTTGGAATACCATATCCAGAGATACGTAGGATGGCGTTTTTGTTTACGTTGAATGTATAACAAATGTTACAATACTTCATTAAAAAGTATTACAATATTTTAATTTAGCCTTCTGTTTATATTGAAAACAAGTTTATTGATATTTCACAATTTGGCAGCCATTTTGGATGTTCACATTGCAAATTGAAATCATGCACCTTTGGAAAAATTACAGCTTACCAATATCTTTCTTTGTATTACGGTACACACTCCGACATCGAGGGGTAAACTTTAACAATTATCTTTCAATTAGCAACACTGATCTTATAATTCGTTATAGAACTCGTAAGATTCACAACGTCAGTTCGCACCTTTCTTCCACAGGTCTTACTCGCAACTGTTGCGGTATTGCTGTCTTTGACCTTCCATTCTGTCAAAGCGGCTGAAACAGCAGAAAACGGCGAAATGTCAAATTGTGATGACTGTGAGGTAAGATCTCATTTGGGCGGTTTGTTTGTGGCATTTCTAAATGATGTGTTGCCGAGAACCACGTTTGCAGTATGACGTAATATTTAGGTAATTATGTACAATCGTATCACGTTGTTTAAATTGTTAAATTACGTCATCAAGCACACTCCCCGCTAGTTACGCAAATTACCATTTCACCTGTGCCACAACTTAAATATAACTTCTAAATGGGCGTCTGGCGATGTGGTACAAACGATTGGTAGGCTGGGCAACGTTGTTGTTATTTATTACATCAACGCAAACAAACCATACACTTCGACTGCAATTGAAATTGATATATTTATTGACAAACATTTCGAGTTTACCAAAGCAATAAATATGTTCAGATGATCTTGCAGCAGCCATAACAAATAAAAAACAACAAAGACAATGACAACAACTACAACAACAAAAATAACAACAAATGCGGCTGCTGCTGCTTTTGCTACTACTACTACTACTACTACTACTACTACTACTACTACTATTACTACTACTACTACTACTACTACTACTACTACTACTACTACTACTACTACTATTACTACTACTACTACTACTACTACTACTACTACTACTACTACTGATGTAGCTGCTGCTGCTAGTATTATTATTACTACTGCTGCTGCTGCTCCAACAGCAACGACAACAACAACAATAACTCTGCCGCTTATTAACACTAGTCGAACACAAGTTATGCTGAAATTATTAGTTCATATTAAATTAAAATAACTAGAATATTATGTTTACTTTGCATGCTCAACGGAAAGGTCGATAATGATAGAGATTGTAATATTAAACATTATATATTATATTTATATATGTATATATGTATTAAAATATGAAATTAATTATTACAGACAATGCTGATCATGGTCTATAGGTGTTGTTATTGTTTTGCAGGTGACTCTCAAAACATGTCTCGCCGGATGCACCAAACATGAAACGTCGGTACTGAATTTCGCTTGCGTTCGCCTCTGCAAGAATAAGCGATGGTGGTGCCACTTCTTGTTCTGCATATTCTAATTCGGCCGACATAGAAGCACCGACATTGATGCCGTCCACAACTGGTTTATGTGACTGCCTGTTGGTTAGACTCGACTCTGCCTTTACAACAGCTCACTTTCTGCGAGGAATATAATGGTCGGTCTCATGTGTTCTATGCTTTCTTTCTTACAAAATTATGGATTTGGACACGGCTTCCACTTGAAGGATAAACAAAATGCCAAGTAGTAAAGTTTTTGTGGTGTTCCAGGGTTATTAAAACGTGCGACATTCCAAATCCTGGTTATCTGGTTAGACATCAATATATCTCCGACTAGGACATTATTATTATTGTGTTGCGTTAATTTTTTTGCGGAGTAAGCGAGAGGGAGTGAGTTAATGAGTGAATGAATTGGTGGGTTGTGTGTGAATGATTATTAAACGAGCAAGTTGTTGTATGTGTGAATGAGTCAATGAGTGAGTGAGTGAGTGAGTGAGTGAGTGAGTGAGTGAGTGAGTGAGTGAGTGAGTGAGTGAGTGAGTGAGTGAGTGAGTGAGTGAGTGAGTGAGTGAGTGCGTGAGTGCGTGAGTATGTGAGTGGTGAGTAAATGAGTGAGTGGGTGGGTAGATCGGTGAATGAATGAGTTAGTGAGTGGATGAATGAGTGAGTGAGTGAGTGAGTGAGTGAGTGGGTGAGTGGGTGAGTGGGTGAGTGGGTGAGCGGTGTGTGAGTGAGTGAGTGAGTAAGTGAGTAAGTGAGTGAGTGAGTGAGTAAGTGAGTGAGCGGTATATGAGTAAGTGAGTGAGTGAGTGGGAAAGTAAATGAATGAGTAAGTGAGCGAGTGGGTGAGTGAGTGAGTGAGTGGGTGAGTGGGTGAGTGGGTGAGTGGGTGAGTGGGTGAGTGGGTGAGTGGGTGAGTGAGTGAGTGAGTGAGTGAGTGAGTGAGTGAGTGAGTGAGTGAGTGAGTGAGTGAGTGAGTGAGTGAGTGAGTAAGTGAGTAATCGTTGCCTAGATAATCCACTTCACCACAACACGTCTACCTCACGATGTACATTCAACCGATGCTGTCGCCATTAACACGACTTACATCGTGGTTTCACAATGACTTATAATTATGACTTAATAATGAGACGTATTCCATTGGTCCTTTTACGACGGAACAATTTGGTTACGTCATGGTGTAGGTAACGCGTACACCAGCGTTTCTTAACCCTTGGGTCACGACCAAAAATTTAGTAGCCTAGCTATTTTGAGTGGGTCGCGCCAAGAGTATCTAGTAATTGTCCGAACTTTCCGTTACTGTCCAACTTGCTGCCAAACTGTGTTAAGCGAGTACTAGTCGAAAATCATGCAGTCCATATAGAATCCTTCAGAGTACACATGTCCTGGCACTTTAAGTTCTCTATCGGATGTCTGCCACCTTAGTATCACCAGTATCGTGTATGTGCGAGTAGGGTCTGGTCCTTCAGATATAGTCGAAACCGTACGATTTTTCCCGACTCCGTTCCCCAAATTTGCTTTCAGTTGGCAAGAGGTGTCCCCTTTCTACGTCAATAAAACGTTGAACAATATTGGTTTTTCGATGTCTATTACATTTTATTTAAATGTTGTATATGGTATCAGTTACCACAAGTTAGCTGTTTGAAGGCATAGGTCGCGTGACAGAAATTTGAAATGTGACAGAAATTTGAGTCGGAGCTTAAATTGACAGAAATTTGAGTTGGAGATTAAATTGACAGAAATTTGAGTCGCAGTTTAAAAAGGTTATGAACCGTTGGACGTACACAATGGAGTGTGTGATGACGCCGGAAGCTATCATTTAAGTCATCACTGTTGTATTTACTATCACTATCGGCAATAGTTGCACGGTTTTTGTTTGCACGCCAGATACAACTTAGTTAGGTCTGATCAACATAATGCAAGAGAGGCAGCGTTACCGCAAGGCCAACATTAACAACAACAACAACAACAACAACAACAATAGCAACAACAACAACAGCAACAACAACAGCAGCAACAGCAACAACAACAACTGCAACAGCAACAACAACAATAGCAACGACGACGACAACGACAACAATAAGAGATGACAAAACATGCAACACACTACTGCTGTTGACATTGCAGTTGCGCGGCTATTTGATATTATACATTATTACTTACAAATATCTATGTTAAACATTACATTACATAATATTATATAACACTTACACACTGTTTGAACCAATATGGCAGATAATACTAACGGGTCATGCCGTTGGGGGGTTGAAGAGCTTTTTAAGTGGCGAACCCGGCACGGTCGAGTGTTTTGTGCAGGTCTCTTGCATCACCTGTTTGTCAAGTACCACAGGAGTAGCGGTGCGTGGAGACGGTAGAAGAGTCGAAATATAGTATAGCTTATTCTGCTTCAATCAGGTAACTACAATGGTTCAGCATGCATCTATGTGCGTGCGTGCGTGTGTGCGTGCGTGTGTGTGTATAGTGTGTGTGTGTGAGTGTGCGTGTGTGCGTGTGTGCGTGTGTGCGTACATGAGTATATGTGTGTGCTTGTGTGTTTGTGTTTATGTGCTTGTGTGTGCTTGTGTGCGCTTGTGTGCGCTTGTGTGTGTGCGTGCGTGCTTGCGTGCGTGCGCATGAGTGTATGTGTGTGTGTGCAGGTGGGTGGGTATGTTTCCGCGCGCGCGCGTGTGGGTGTTTAACTGTACATATAATAGGACGTAATTTCCAAAACATAAATTGTATACATTGAGACATTCATATATATATACATACACACGTATACGCATACAAACACACATACAAACGTACGTTCATACATACAAACATACATACATACGTACATATGTACACACCTACATACGTACACACCTATATACGTACACACGAACATGCGTACACACATACACACACACAGACACACACACACACACACACACATACGCACATACGCACATACGCACATACGCACATACGCACATACACACATACATACATACATACATACATACATACATGCATACATACATACATGCATACATACATATACTACCTCTATGCTATACCTATATGTACGTAGATATGTATTCACACACATACCTGCCGAACCATTCATATTGCATATATGTACATGTGCTTGTGTGTGTGTGTGTGTACATGCATGTATGCTTATATGTATGTATCAGTGTGTGTGCATTTTAGTTATTTTGCCTGCACACTTCATCCTGTGGTACATTTAACCTGCGATATTGATCGTACTACATGTTACCCCCATTTGCATATAACAAGCAATGAAACTATTCGACATTACGCAGTTTCTCATATAAATCAAACAATATGTGTACATTTCAGATTTCCTATTTAGTTTCACGCAGGCTGCCGACATGAAGATCATTGTAAGCAATTTACCATTTTCTCACTGTCGCGTTACTTTTCCAATGATAAACATCAACTTTTCCAAAAATAATCATAATTTAGTTATGGACTACACTTGATATTGGGAGGTCGAGTGTTGTGGTATTATAATCAATGAAGACCTCGTTTCTTTCTGTCTCTTTCATGAACCAAAAAATTGTAAATGTTTACCGAAATATTTCTTATGTTTTTCCGTGTGGTCGACATGTTGAATAGCTCGTCGTAAAAGTATATAAAGTAATCCAATCGGCTATAAAGCGGATGTGTCGTTTAAAGACGGATGGGCTCTATATATATATATATATATATATATATATATATATATATATATATATATGTATATATATATATATATATATCCCTCCCACTCTCCTACTTCCTCTCCCTCCATCTCTCCTTCTCCTTTTCCCTCTCACTCTCCTTCTCCTTCTCCATATCCCTCTCCCTCCCTCTCCCTCCCTCTCCCTCCCCCTCCCTCTCCCTCCCTCTCCCTCCCTCTCCCTCTCCATCTCCCCGTCCTTTCCCCTCTCCTTCTCTGTCCCGCATCCTGTCCCTCTCACTCCACCCTCTCTCTTTTTCTTGTGACATCTCCGTTTTGATTTAATTTACCTTTGGGGATAACGTGTGCACTGATCTGATGTTTACTGATATGAAATGATGTATGTAACTGTACATTATTGAAATGATGTACCTTTTATTTGTTTTGTCCAGATGATTCTTGTAATAACCTGCGCAGTGATCGCTCTGATAGCCAGGGGGACAGTCGGCAATCCAGTGAAAGGTTCAGCGTCTGAACGCGACGCGTCTGCCGTCGACAAGGAAGCTTTCATGGCATGTCGCGCCAACTGTTCACAGGAAGCCAAGAAGTGTTTTGTTGCTTGTGGTAACGAGACGTGGTCGAGTCTCTACTGTTACGGCCAGTGCACATATGACGAAGTCGCCTGCCATAGCGTATGTGCTATCGAACGATTCTAGACAAATTGATGGAGTGTTAAACGACTGTTGCAAACGTGTCTCTACTACTGGCTTCTTTATAACGTATCATTATGCTGCATTGCGCATCTGTCGGCTCAAACGATTAGTGCTATCGGTAACATACTGTGAAAATTAGTTGATCATCGTTAATGGAAAATTGCGAAACAGATTTTCGTTTCTAATATCGGTATTAATTAGTACCGCAGTGGTGTCACATTATATTACCGTCTACGAAAATGACCATAAATGTAAATAAAGCAATTCCTAATACCTGTACAGTGTTCAAATTAATTTCATTCACTTGATATACTTTAATCCAATATATGTTAAAACAACATATGTGTATATACATATGAAATACATCTTCCTAAACTTTACCACGTCATTTGCTGTATGTGTTAATATCAATTGTTAGCTGCATATTTGCCATTATGATATCACTTTTTCACTAGATACAACACACCATATTCACACGCACGCACGCACGCACGCACGCACGCACACACACATACACACACACACACACGCACACACACGAACCATCGAGTATTTCCTACCCGCAGAAAAAAATCGAAACCTGCGTCCGCCCAACACTGGATCAACACAAACAATCATAATATGCGCAAAGAGCGTTATATAATACCCGGTTAAGCAAAGGTGTTATCAAGAGTGTTACAGTATAGGCCGAGCGCTGCAAGGTTGGACGACGAGGTTCGATGTAAGGAGCAATATTTCTAGATAGTATGTCGACACCGTTTGTACCGATAATGCCGATTATGCCTCATTTGAGGCCTCACGATGATGAGAAAGGTGAACAGTTTGTCAAGTGACGAATCCGGCGAGAATGGCTAATCCTGTAAGTGACACTTGCATCGCCTGTTGCCAAGTGTTTACTAACTACTTTCCCGTTGCTTAAGAGTAGAACACCACGAATAGACGTGCGTGGAGACGTTAGGGGAGTCGACGTCTTGTACACCTTTGCTTTTGATGTGTTTCCAAACCACGCTATAAATTGGTGCAGGTATAAAATAATGACTATTCATGGGCGTCGGAACCGTGGGGGCAAAGGGGGGGGGGGGGCTGAGCCTCTCCAATATTTTTGGTGGGGATTGGATATTGTATTCGTCCCCAATTTGTAGGGAAATGGAGTTAATTTTTGGATGAAATTATATATTTTAGTGTGGCAGAAGTTTTGGTGAACCTCAGACGGGGTGCAACTCGGGGTTGTTGGTGAGCTTCAAGAATTATGAAAATCGCCGCGAAAAATCTTCAACAGCACTCTCCGTTTCCCGTTGTGTTGATGACGACCGACAGCGCGACAAGGGAGTGGTGCTGAAGCGCCCGCAGAAATCTTTATTTAACAACATACCTCTTTCCCCGCCTTGTAACATCAAACAATGCGGAAGCGTTCAGTGAGAAACAAGGAAACATTGTAAACGTCACCGAAAAATCTCTAACACCATCCCCACAACTTCCGGTGTCATGTCTGAGCGAACCAACAGCGGAGGAGTCCTGAACTGAAGCTAAATATTAACTCTGTTCCGGCGTCAGTGCTATCTACCACTGTTTTTTTGTATTATAAATAATGTCTTATCTTGCTCAGCTGTCGATCGCGCTATGTGTAATGCGGTCAGTAAAGTACTCTGCATCTTCCATGGTGTGCATGTAGACGTGTCTATTATCGTTATTGCTAGACTGTACAGCATTTAACCGATCAAATAACGGCATTTGTACCGCTGTGATATATCACTCGTTGAGTTTCCGTAGTGGGAAATAACCAACAATGGCAAAGCTGTAAAAACATAATTTCTAATAACTATATAATACATCATATCGTGTTGATATTTGCATAATGTTATCTACACTAGCCAAATGGCCGTCTTGTCTAATATATGATATTTCTTTTAGTAGGATACAATAGCATAGTGTTTCGAAGATCGGTATCTCAGTACAGTTTCATTCATTGCTCGCTGCGTTAGTTCATTCAGCTGCAAATGAATACATTTGTTTATATTAGTACTTTCGATAGAGGTAATCCCCGTTATCGTGTCGTTGAGAAATATCAGTGCATTGGAAGAAAATATGTAAATGCATCAGTTTCTCGAAGTATTTTTAAAATATTCAATTACCGGCGCTGCTCTAGGCATAGATGTTTCCTGGTTTCCAAAGTATCTCGAACCCAATTACTTATGACATACGCACATCACTGTAAGTGAACTAGACTAAATCAACATGTCACTATATATTAATATTCACTGTCGTCATGTTATGCCACAAACCTTTGTTTTTATAACACTATATTCGTCCGAGGGAAACCAGACATAATTGAAAATAGCAAACGTTCACAAGCCACCGCGTACATACGTACATCCACTGCAGTCGGGTGATGCACCGCTATATCGCTATATCAGGCGATGAACGCAAGTCGCTATGCGCATTTGGCCGACTGTATATGCCTAGGACTCGTTCTATGTCCACACAGGACATGGGAACGAAGAGGTAGAATATACAATGGGGGTACTGTGCTAAGTACTACTGTAAAAGAAAAGGACTTAGGGTTAACCATTAGTGCTGATATGAAGGTTTCAGAGCAATGCGGAATTACAGCTTCAAAGGGAAATCAAATCCTTGGATTAATTAGGCGAAACATAACGTATAAGGAAAAAGAGCTAATAATAGTGCTGTACAAAACAATAGTGAGGCCTCATTTAGAATATTGTATTCAAGTGTGGAGGTCATATCGCAGGAAGGACATATAAATGCTAGAAAAAATGCAGAGGAGAGCAACTAAAATGATACCAAAACTGAGGGATCTTAGTTACGAAATACGCCTAAAAATGCGGTTTAACAACACCAGAGACCAGGAGATTGAGAGGAGATAAGATAGAAGTGTTTAAAATATTGAAGGGTTATGAAAATATTGATAGAAATATTTTTTCTCAGTTAAGAAAGATAGAAGGACTAGAGGACATGAACTTACATTAGCAAAGGAGCAGAGTAGATTGGATATAAGAAAGTTTTCATTTTCACAAAGGATTGTAAATGAATGGAACAGATTACCAGAGTAATTATCAATTGTAAAACAAGGCATATGCTATTCTGATTTGTGACATGTAAATTTTGATGTTGATTATATTTATGGGGGCTCCTGTGCTAGCGGTATTGTATATCTTAATGGTAGTCTCCCGACCTTATCTAGTATTCATATTATTCATTGTGTATATATCGTATATATAGGTCAAATAAACTGATTCTGAGTTCTGAGTTCTATTGAAAGAAGCCATTAGAAAACTTAAGTACAAACAAATGATGTGGAAGTCATATAGACGCACTGGAAATGATGATGTCTACATTTATAAAGAAGCACTTAACCAAGCTACAGCTGAAATTTGAAATTCAAAGAGAAGCTATGAAAAAAAAAATGTAATATAAAACATGACAGCAAGAGTTTTTATGCTTATGTTCGAAGCAAACAGAAAGTTCAGGATAAGGTCGGTCATCTAGAAGATAGTGATGGAAATATAATATCACAGAGATTCTTAATGGCAGAAGACCTGAATAAGTATTTTAGTTCAGTGTTTACCATGGAAGATTTTGACAATTTAGGACAGTTAATTGTAACCCCGGAAATGATAGCTAAGAAAATAAGGGCTACGAAGGATAATAAATCACCTGGAGTGGATGGGATTCCGCACAAACTATTGGAAATTGTAGAAAAAATTAGCGTACCGCTTGCAACAGTTTTCAATGTGTCATTAGAAGAGGGAGTGGTTTCTTTAGAATGGAAAGAAGCAAACATTATACCGTTATTTAAAAAGGTTTGAGAAACAAGTCAGATAACTATAGACCAGTGAGTGTAACATCGGTAATTTGCAAATTATTAGACAGACTAATTAAAGATCATATGGTAGATGTTCTTGTTAAACATAACTTGAAAAACCCATATCAACATGGGTTTCTAAAAGCGAGGTCATGCTTAACAAATATGTTATGTTTTTTTGGAAGATATCATTAAGTGGGTAAGCGAGGATCACCAGTAGATATCATATACTTAGATTTTCAAAAAGCTTTCGACAAAGTGCCACATCAAAGATAACTGCTTAAACCAAAGGCCTATGGCATAGGACATTATGTAATTAACTGGATAGAAAAATGACTGATTGACAGAAGACAATGGGTAGTAGTTGATGGGGAGGCTTCAAACTGGAAATCAGTATGGAGTGGGGTACCACAGGGATCAGTACTAGGACTAACACTATTCTTAATATATATCAACGTTTTGGACGATAATATAACAAGCAAGGTGTTGAAATTTGCGGATGATACAAAAGTGTTTAGAAGGATTAAAGGTTATGGAGATAGACAGCATTTACAAGTTGGTCTTGACAGGTAGATCAAATGGAAACGTGACAAATCCTGTTCAATTTTGGGAAATGTAAATGCCTCCACACAGGACGTGGGAACGAAGATGTATAATATACAAAGGGGGGTACTGTACTAAGTACTACTGTAAAAGAAAAGGACTTAAGGTTAACAAGTAGTTCTGATATGAAGATTTCAGAGGAGCAATGCGGAATTGCTGTTTCAAAGGGAAATCAAATCCTTGGATTAATTAGGCGAAATATAGCGTATAAGGAAAAAGAACTAACAAAACCGTTGTACAAAACAATATTTAGGCCTCATTTAGAATATTGTATTCAAGCGCGGAGGTCATACCGCAGGAAGGACATAGATATGCT
Source organism: Escarpia spicata (assembly GCA_963995525.1). Taxonomy (NCBI): domain Eukaryota; kingdom Metazoa; phylum Annelida; class Polychaeta; order Sabellida; family Siboglinidae; genus Escarpia; species Escarpia spicata. The sequence continues at coordinate 12,010,981 of OZ023209.1, read as the reverse complement.
AGAAAGAGTACAGAGGAGAGCGACTAAAATGATATCAAAACTGAGGGATCTTTGTTATGAAATACGTTTAAAAAATGTGGTTTAACAACACTTGAAACCAGGAGATTGAGAGGAGATCAGATTTTCTCAGTTAAGAAAGATAAAAGGACTAAAGGACATGAAGTCACATTAGGAAAAGAGAAGTGTAGATTAGATATAAGAAAGTTCTAATTTTCACATAGGACTGTAAATTATCTGCTGATTGTGTGGGTGCTAGTAGCGTGAATATGTTTAAAAATAAAATCGACACATACCTCAGACGGGCGGGATACACATAGATAAAAGGGTCGGACTCTCGATAAGCCAAAGGGCTTCCTTGTTCACCTGCCACCTAGAGTTAATTCTCTGGGTGGCAATCTTGTTAAATTTTGTTAAATTTAACTTCAACCGTCAAGCGGTTCCTCATCAAGACTAACACAATGAAGCCACTTGTAAATATACGACTTCTTCCTGAGAATAACGAATCTGCTACCACAATATTTGTTATTTCACCGGAACGGTGTGCACTATAGCTACACGGTACTGTAAATTACAAACTAGACACTGATATTCATTAAATAATATACAAAATGTTGCTCCTTTTACATTCACCCATTTGTAGTCTTATAACCAACAATTGCCGTGTGAAGCAGACAGGGCAGTCTTGCACAATAGTGATGATAACGTACGGACATTTCTTCGGAATGCAATTGTTGCACTGTCGATGTCTATCCATAGTAGAATGATAGTTGGGTTTTTACCAAACATATTTTTTATGCAGTTAGACAAAGTGTGTTGCTTTGAACGTTTGCGAAATAACACAACACTACTACTTGTATTGTGCTAGAATGTTCTAGAACACAAGCACAGAGACGCGTCAAAATCAGACGCTTTAGGCAGTCACGAATCGTAATAGGCACAGCCGTTTTAATAGAAATGAATACGTCGATGAGTCAAGGTATTCAGGCGATGCATACATGTTAAGTTTCAGAACCGCCAATCCAGGAGATTTATACGTAAATCAGAGGGTCTCGAAAAATCGGGCATTTATACGTAAATCAGACTCTCAGAAAATCGGGCATGTATATGTAAATCGGAGAATCTTGGAAAATCAGGCATTTATACATAAATCTGATTAAAATATAACAAAAAAGGTTACTTTCCATGGACATTAATAATCATGTTATAATAAAACGTTAAGTTTCAGAAATGCCAATGCATGGGATTTATGCGTAAATTGGAAGGTCTTGTAATATCAGGACATTTTGTGTAAATTGGAGCTCTCAGGGTATTATGGAATTGTGTATAAATCTGAGTATTTCATGTTATGAAAATGGTCACAGATCAGCTTTATTTCCAAATGCATTGCACATGTGCTCTTAAATCAATGGCACATAACAGGATGTTAATATGTATTTAATATGTTACATTAAATAAATTATATGTAAACTAAAATGTCCGTGGCTTTATAGGTTTGGTAGAAAGAAGAAAAAGTTTATTAATTTGATGTTCTAGGCATATGTGTTCATACATTAATATATATTTTATGGGGCAAAAACCTTGCATATAGGCAGTAAATACATCTTCTTTTAATACATATATTTTATTACATTATTACAAACAGATACTATATTCACAAGTATAAGAACCAGAACTTATCATTGTATTTTCTTCAAAGTTTGTTACCATGGCCTGGGTGACGGAGGCATGCGAGATGAATTTACTATTTGTGACCTTTGGCCTTGCTGGTGGAGCATTTGATGTTACAAAATACATCTTTTCATTTATAATGTGTTCCAGTTCTAACAGTTACAGATATACATGGATTAAATAAAACGTGCACATAGTGCAGATGGATCGACTGACATTATTTGAGTATAGATTGAAACGGATTACATTTCGTTCTACAAGATCGGCAAGCTGACGGGGGGCGATAATATGGAATCCGCGGCCGCAAGCGCGGTTCACTGTGCTCGTCTAAAGCTTATATGCAATATCAACCACAGGCAAGACCCAAGAAGATTATAGTTATTGTTGTCTAGTCAACGCAAGGCATGATTTAAACAATCTTTTCGCTTTGTTGTCCGAGCGGCCTTGGTCCAAAGTCCCTATTCATGAGATTTAGCTCGGTGTCTGACCGATTGCAATTAAGTTAACTCACTGACACTGACACTGGTATTGACCACTTTCTGTTGACCAAAAAAACATACTCGAGTCAGCCGGAAATAAAACCCAATTAGGCAATGCCGAGTTCAGAAATTAAGATAGAAAAAAAATTGTTTGGTTTCACTGAAAATCCAGGAGATTGGCTCTCCTTTCCAGGAGATCGGGGGATGTGCTGGATTTCCAGGAGTCCCCCGGTGAATGCAGGAGACTTAACATGTATGTCGACGGCGAAATATTATTAGATTTCCTGCTGACCTAAATTTAAGAGAAAGTGGGCGAGTTCCAAAAAGTTGAACCGACAACTAACAAATCCTTGTTTCCACGTTTGTTTCATAATAAAAACTAGAATAGGAATAAACTATCGCAACAATTCCGGTTATCTTGCAGCAATGAGCAGTGAATGCAAAAGCTAAACGTATGTTCTTATATAACGCAGTATCCATTCCCCGGGACTGCTTAAAGTGCTTTAATTACACTTTACTACGTCCACCATCTCGACTTCTCTGGGAAGCATTTAGTCACATTGCAATGAATGCGCGAAGACTATTGGTACACAGATATCCACATCACTGTCTTTCGCGAAGTACTCATTCATACAGCTGAGTGAACTGAAGCAATGTTGAGTAAACGGACTTGCCCAAGGTTCAACACTGCCGCATAGGATTCGAACCCGCGTTGTCTCCGTCGAGGGTCCGGAACTCTTATCGCTGCGTCACTAATGTCATCTTCTTTATTGCGACTTCTATTGGTAGTTGTTTGGTCCAATTCCATAGTGTAGTATTAGGCATCTTGTCTGACCACTTTAGATGGAGGATTCTGCGCAGGCATTTGTTGATGAAAGTCTTTTTTTAGTATTTTCTGTGTAATTCACCGTGTCTCCGAGCCATAGAGTAATACTGACTTGAGATTTGAGTTATATATCCTCAGTTTGGTGTTAAGCTTTATTTGTTTTGCCTTCCAAATGTTTCTCAAAATGACCCGTGCGTGCATGATGCGTCTTGCGTGGTGCGTGGTGCGTGGTGCGTGGTGCGTGGTGCGTCTTGCAGACACAAAAAGTAAGGATTCATGTTTTAAAACAACGTCAACATACCTATAAGTGGTGTAGACTATCTTTAATAATGGACGCCTTTCTAACCGTATTTACGCAGACGTATAGCTGTAGGCGCAATACTTATGGAGAGCACTTGACAGACGGAACTAACGATTCGTAGGGTGAAACACAACTAATTGTTAATTGTATTGACCGCGAATAGGAAAATATTGTGACAAATAAAACATGGTCCGAACCGTATCAATGTTAAGTGATCAACTGAATATAAACAGAAGTACGGACGCCAACACAATTACAAAGACACGGTCCTACCTTTCGAGCCGGTTGTCCGGATCAGCAGTCAGAATTTTCATCGGGCAGCTGGGTGGCGTCGCAAACGAGACTGAAAATTCATCGGTGATGCTTCACCGTGTATCCTTTCAGGCCGGTGATTATATCAATGCAGAGTGGTAATGGTGAATCCGAGTTCTGGATGCAATTAAGTTTCTCCGCGCTGCAAAGAAGAAAGACGCTGGATAACCCACAGTGATATCGATCGCCGGTGTTGGAGGTTCACGACATTCACACCCCAGATACCATAACATTTTCCGCCTTGGGCCAAAGTTGGCAGAGAATGACAGCTTATAGCTTGGAATGCCAACATGTTGATAGGCCAGTGCTAGGACAAGCACCGGAACTGCCATTGTTGGACCAACATTGGCTCGATCTTGTTGGCTGCCAACATTGGGCCAATATAGTAACATACATTAGGCCAATATTGGCCCTAGTTGGAAATGCTATCTGGGAAATCGCCAAGAATGCGAAACGACACGAGACCGCAACAATTAACTCTCAAAAAACTACCCCATCGGCACCGGGAAAAATCTCCTACACTACCCCCCCCCCCCGCCACAGTGACAGACTCCGACACTACCCCCTCCCTCAACCACGCAACAGGCCTGTCAATTGGCGGTTTTGGTGAGCCTCAGGCGCCTCCCCCCACTATTAATCAAGTTCTGACATCCGTAGGCCCCTTCATGTAGACTATATGAATCAACTAATTTATTTGAATGGTATGAGAATTAAAAGTATATCTTTAAAGTTTATATGGAAACACCTTTAGTTATAAATTTCGTCGATGCTGTGCGTTCTGCAAGGGATGCATCGATATGACAGTTTCTAGACGATCACAACTGACCACCCGGCTACTTAGCATAGTCTACGTTTTTCTTAGCGAAGTTGCGGTTAAGCAAAGTATGAAAATTATCGATGTCGTTCTTTGTGTATACATAGTCTATAATAAAGTCCGCCTGGTTTTATAGTTCCTTGCATTTCAATTTGCATTCGGAGATCGTCCATCTTTTAAATATAAATTTCCAGTGAATCAACATCCCGCATCTATGTCACTCCTGAACACCAATATAAACTTGTTTCACACATTATGTAAGTTTAAAAATTGGTGCAAAAGACGAAACATTATATCTGCGGGCTCAGAGGCGGACCAAGATATATTGGGTCTCTGGAGCAGGTTTGAATTGTGAGACCCCCACCAAAAAACAAGGAGCTCTGGGCCCTGGAATAAACGTTGTTCTAACCTGATTACCCTGGATCTTGGGACCATGGAATGATTTTATTCTTGCGCCCCATAAGCTCGGAGTCAAGGAATTTTTTCTCACTTCAGTGAGCCCCCGGGAGCTCTGGTCCTTGGTTTTTTCATCGGCGCTCCGGGAGCTCCTGACCGTGAGGCTCGTGACCCAGTCAGGGACGGACCCATAGAGAATAGTCTAGGGGAACTTCCAAAGGTACCCCCTTGAGGATCGCCATAAAACCTCCACTGAACCAAATTCGTATTGGATAGGCTGAGCCGGGGCTTCAGCATGACTCCGCTGTCGAGTTATCGCGATGTCGCCACTCCGCCGTCGTGCTGTCGGATCTTGACATTGGAAGAGATAGCGTGGAGGGTATTGTTGAAGAATTGTTTGCCAAAGCTTCAACACCACGTCGGATCATGAGATCGGAATACGATGAGGGATGCTGTTAAACATTTATTCACAATTTCGGAAGCTCACCAAAAACTTCCAATTGCACCTCCTTGAGACTAACCTATGCGGGGCCACATTCCAAAGTCTAAGGGGCACATAACGGGGGCACATTACAAAGATGTATGGGGCAGTCCACTCTAATGGAGGCATCGCGAGACCAAAAGAGTAGGGAGCACGTGCCCTCAGGCCTCCCCTGGATCCGCCTATGTCAGTTATGGTGATTCGCAACCGGTGTCCCAAGGCGCGCGAGGATGGACGCTTGTCGTGAATGTGCAACATAGAATTGGCGCATGCTTATACTGGCGCGACATTTACAGGAAGTTGCACACTGCGTAGCTATGGATTGACGTATTAACAATTGGTGATGACATCACTTTTTCCCACTTGACAACCAGAGGCGTACTAATTCGAAGTAGTTCCGCGGCAGTACATATAATAATAATAAGATAACTTCTATTGCGCCTAAATCATTGGATCAAATCACCTAAATCACCAAGCTCAGAGGCTCATAAAAACAAAAGGATTGGTCAGTCTCAAAATCCATTAACAGTATTCCAGTTGTCAACAGATGGGTCAAGGCGCTAGGGAGCTATAGTGGATAAGCAAGATTGTAAAGATAAGTTTTTAAATGAAGACGGTATTTTGTAATATTTTCAACTGATCTAACACTAAGAGGGAGCATATTCCAAAGAGCAGTAGAAAAAGCTCTAGTTCCAATGTTAATGTTGACTCTAGGAATAAAAAGTAGGTCAGAACTAGATGATCGAAGCTGGATAGGTTTTCTGACAGGAGTAAACAGAGAATGCAAATAAGATGGTTGCTTACTGGACAACGATTGGTATGTAATGGTACAGATCTTAAATAGTATACGATAATTGGTACAGACAAACGAGATGTTGTAACTACAGATGTTTTCTTCGTTTTTTGTTTTCTTATTATTATTATTACATCGCTTTCTTGTTGTTGCAGTAAACGGTCACGATGACTTCGACATGTGGACTACCCTAGTTCAGCAGTGAATGCGATACGGCAACAGGACCATGTAAGTTCACGAAGCGGCTGCAAAGCTTTAGGCTTAGACACATTTCGAACATATGGACTCATCGTTTACCGTCCGCCTCCCTCTAAACGATGCGGTTTTAAGAACAGTGTGTTTTTTGACGAGTCGTGTTTGTACTTGGACCGCCTTGCTCTTATAACCAACGATGTAATCATAACAGGTGACCTTAATTTCCACATCGACAACTTTAATGATGCAGATGCGGTGCGCTTCAATGGCACGTTGGAGGCTCACGAATTGGTACAACACGTGGTGGGACCCACACACAAGATGGGCCATACCTTGGACGTAGTCATCACCCGAGACATTAGTACCTTGTTGATCCGGATGCCAACAGTTTCTGGGCCTTGTCTTGATGACACAAAGGGCAACCCTCCCGGCTACAATATGGCTGTGTGTTTTACAATTAACTTAACGAAGCCAGACAGCGTTCACCAGCAGGTCACTTTCAGGAAGCTTCGGGACATTTGTATTCCGGAATTTATCAAGGATTTAAGTCCAATTTTGAACAACATTGATATGCCGCTAGATGACCTTGTACACGCCTATACTACGGGAATTGAAGCGGTTGTCAACCAACACCCTCCCGTGCAAAGAAAGTTGATAACACTGAGACCAAACGCGCAATGCTATTCAGATGAACTGAGACACGCCAAACACGCGCGCAGGCGAGCAGAGAGGGTATGGCGGCGAACCAAACTCACCCGTCATCGGCAGCTGTTCAGGGAGCAATGCAATGCAGTTAACAAACTGATGATCAGTGCAAAGAAAACATTCTTTTCTACAAAGATCAGAGACTGCGGCAAGGATCAGAAACAACTGTTCAAATTAACGAGACATTTGATGGGTAATACGGGACACGTAACATCGATACCGGCAACCCAAGTGATATCTACGAAACAGCATTGGACGATGACGCCGTGTTTGACGGAATCCCGCTTCAAATGTTTCTGCCAGCCACCCATGATGAGGTGAAGCGAATAATCACAAACTCACCCAACAAGTCATGTGATACAGACCCGATTCCTACGTGGCTTTTGATACAGTGTCTGGATCATTTCGTGCCGTTGATTACAGCCGTTATGAACAAATCATTGGCAGCGTCAGTGGTACCCGTGTGTTTCAAACGTGCAACTGTGAGACCATTGTTTAAAAAACCGGGCCTCGATAAGGAAGTTCTGAATAATTATTGGCCTGTTTAAAACCCACCATGCGTGTCGAAACTTTTCGAGAAAATGGTTGAAAACCGTTTAAAAAAATCATATGACATCAACAATCTACACGATATTCACCAATCGGCGTACCGCAATGATTACTCAACCGAGTCAGCTCTAGTGAAAGTCCAGAACGACATCGCAAAAACTCTTGATCAAAAACATGTAGTCGTCCTGGTCATGCTGGATCTGTGCAGTGCGTTTGACGTCATCAACCATGGCATCATAATAAAGCCTTTTTAACACTCATTTGGCGTGACTGCAGAAGCCCTGGATTGGATGAGATCCTACATTAGCGGCAGAACACAATGTGTATTGGTTGGGCTTCGCAACTTCGTTTAACGCACATCTATATTGCGGCGTGCGACAAGGATCTGTTTTGGGACCGAAACTGTACTGCATGTACAGTAAATCAGTTGGAGATATAGTGAATAACGATAATCTTCGTTACCACTGTTATGCAGACGATACACAAATATATTTATCCATCAAGCACGACGAGAACTGGGCTAGTGAAAGGTCAGCCATAAAAGCCTGTGAGGCGGTTGTTGGCGGGTGGATGAATAGAAACATGTTAAAATTGAACAAACACCGAATTCATCAGGTGAATGACTTGTCCCTCATGATCGGGTCAGACTGCTACACGCTGTGCAATCCGTGAGAAATCTTGGAGTTAGAATGGACAGCGGCTTGACAATGAAGAAACAGGTGAATGCGATCTCCTAGTCCTGTTTCTACCACATCCGAAATATTGGTAAAGTCAGACAATGCATCGCAAATGACGCCTGTGAGATTCTAGTCCAGGCACTGGTAACATCTCGCCTGGACTATGGTAACGCGCTGCTGTAAGGTTTGCCTCAGGTATACAGAAATGCGCTGCTCGCCTAATCACCAGGACACGCAAGAGCGAACTACATTGGCTGCCATTGAAATACCGGCTTAGCTTTAAGGTCAACACTTGTACTTATAAACTGCTCAACCGATTGGCACCGGCATACACGAGTGACATTGTGCAGACCAGGGCATTTTTTAACGTACAAAGTGGGGGGCATTGCGTGATTTACACTGGGGTATAATAATGAAAACCAAGTAGCAGAGGGGTAATATGACTACACAATACCATTTTACCGAGATATATGGCTCAGAGAGTCATCGAGCATTTTCAAAAAGGCGTATTTAGTTATATTTCCTGTTCCGTAACTAGATGCCAGGTTACAATTTTCAAGTTAGATGGTGAGGTTTACATTCGACTTGAAACAAGGCGTTTCTAACGTACAAAGCCATTTTGTTCCAAAGGGCAATATGTCTACAAAATACAAATTTACTGATATGGATATGGGGCGTTCGTTGTCATGCATTCGCCAGAGAAGAGCGGAGCCCCTGAACTACTTGAAGCGGTGAACAAAGCTCTGGATCTGATAGGAGGTAAAGACACAAAGCTGGTTGGTGTCACCACTGACGGCGAGGCAGCAAACACCGGCAGATAAGGTGGACTATGGCGTCTGCTTGCTGACCAAATGCAGAGAGGTTTGGCAACATTCTGGTGTGCTGCGAACCGGTCTGACTTAGCCATTGAGTCCGTCGTCAGCACCATACCTGAGTTGGGAATCTGGAAGTCCAATCTACTGGGACTCGTACGATTCTTCCGGACGCCGATACGGATGAAGATGTTGTCAGCGCAGGCCGGGAATGTCAAACAGTTCCCCCGGCACCACGATGTCAGGTTTGCCCAACACGAGCTGCAGCTGGTTGATGCTGTGCTGAACAACCTACCAGCTTGCATTATGGTGTGGGAACAGATGCAGGCGCCAGAAAATACCAGCGAGAGAAAGGAGAAGGCTGAAGCCAAAGGGTTCATGAGAACCTGGAACCACCAACAAACGTGGATCACCGCACTGAGGGGTGACATCCTGGAGATATTTGAAACACTCCAGAAGAAGTTGCAAAGGAGTGATTTGTTCATCAGCGATCTCCCCCCTGTGACTGATGCGGCAATCAAGAAATTTAACCTAATGAGGGATGGACCATTCCCGGGAAGAAGGGAGGAGAAAGTGAGTTGTCCAACCGATAACACAAAAGAGGACCTGACACAACGAAAGTGTAATCACCAGTTCGTTTGTACAAACCACCGCTACAGACGAGCAATCAAGTTGGAGGTCGTGCAAGCATCGCACGAATACCTGTCTGAACGCATGCATCCGGAGCAGGAGGACGTCATCAAAGACGTGAATGTGTTAGTGATGTCACGCAGTCTGAGGTCATTCGTTGAGCATGGTGTGCGCGTCGTTAGGCGCCTTTTCCCGGATGAGGCATTTGATTTTGCGGACTGGGCAGCCGAGCAGTGGGAAAACGTGATGAATGTGCCATTCTTGCCTGATGGTTGTGATGTAGGCTGTAAGTTGACTGTCAGACTGCGCCAACTTCTGCCAGTCGCAACAGGTTCAGTTCAGAAGGTGTTGGCATCTCTGGCGTGCACGAGCCCTCACTTTATGCAGACCGAAAGATCGTGAGCCACCACAACCTCGTGGTCGATAATCACCGCACCAGTATGAGTGAGGACACGAGAAATGCCCGACTCATGGTGGCACTGAATGGTGTGGGCACCGCCTACTATGACTCTAGAGCCGCTGCCATCAAATTCTTGGAGAAGACAAGAAGATGCTGGGCTCCAGACTGGGACGTCTTCAGACAGCGTGAATTCGTTAGGAGATTCACGCGCGAAACGGGACTCGTCTAGTCAAATTGAGACAACTATCAAACGTTCTGACTTGCAGGATACGTATGCGGTTTCAATGACTACTGCATGTATTGGTTGTAATAAAACATGTTTCTAGGATATACGTGTAACATTTATTTTCATACCAAGATGCAGTTGTCACTAGCCGTAGGCGCCACAAGTGTTTACTCCTGTTTTATACAACTTTAAGGAATGCCCCCGTGTTCCTTCGTACAATTCCATGTTAGACGACTTTGTCCACTATTGAAAGTCCTTGGCACTAACTGTCCAAATACATGGATACAAAGATAACGACACATTATATTAAGCTTTCGTACATGCCTAAGGGTTATGTACACATTCATTAATGCATGCATAAACTGCCCTTTTTACCCAATAGACGTGCCGCCCATTTAGGACTTTGCCCCCCCTATTGAACATTAAAAAAACGCCCTGATGCAGAAACATCAACCTACTCGTACCTTAAGATCAACAGAAGTCATTTTTCGTCGTATCTGTGCTGCGGACAGTAACTTATGGTGAACGTTGTTTCAGGAGACACGCGGCCATACTGTGGAACCACTTGCCTGAGAACATTAAACAACTGAACACTCTCAGCTGTTTCAAGATATATTTAAAAACGTCTCTTTAAACTGGCGTACGTGCGACTGATGTGTTCGAGTCACGCTCTCGTTTTAATGACATTGATATACTAATGATTTATTCGTAAAATGTGATTCATGTGTGTGTATTATAAATGTACCTTCTATGTATTTATTTATTTGTTATGTTTAAACCAATTCTTTTACACTGTTTAAAAAAAAATCTATATTTTATAGTTTTACTTAATTTATGCAGCTTTTTGTAAAGTGTCAAGTGTGCAGCTAAAGGATGTCAGTTGATAAAGAACGAACAAACGCTAATTTTAAATACCTATAGCATAAAGTCATAATCACACTCAGTAGGATATTTGCATGAGATATGAATTAAATTAGGCTGTTGCGGGACACGTAGGACGCGGTGGCGGCACTCAGAGCATCGCACTCTCAATCGAATCGTTTTGATGCCGTTTCGAACTTTGTGCGAGTTCATTCACTCCACGCTGTCTCAGTTCACTCAGCTGTATGAGTGAGTATAAAGCTATATAATATAGACATCGGAAGGTATCTTTGAACGAATAATATTCTCGCACCAATTGCAGTTTATCCGACGGCGTCCCAGATAAGCCGAGATGGTCTTCAATTGAACAGTTTTGCCAGGGGGTGAATTGTAAAGTGCTTTGAGCAGGACTGCATGCCATGTCATAAAAGAACATATATTTTACATAGAGTACAGTGAATGTTGTTTTTGGACATAAAATAAAGCGAACGCTGTGGTATGCTGTGCCAAACAGATTGCAATGTGCGCTTGGCTTGTTTGTACAGACGAGGGTACAGTTCCGTCGGCAAATGCATGCGACAGATCGAACTCCTTGGAGGTCGTCCTGAGTATCACGGAGTCGCATGGCAATTCGATAAGCTAGCTCATTGCATACATAGCTAACGACGAGTCGTCGATATCCTAATGGAAGATATGAACAATTATAGTTCTGTTGCGAGCTCTGAGTAGTAGGCCTATACATATGTGTCCGGATTTCCAGGGTTTATTCTGGGGTACTGATACGTGTGCGTTGTTGGCGTTCGGCAGTAGCATCGTGATATCGAAAGAGGAGACGAATTGTAAAATCCCATTGATGTGTGTGTGTGTGTGTGTGTGTGTGTGTGTGTGTGTGTGTGTGTGTGTGTGTGTGTGTGTGTGTGTGTGTGTGTGTGTGTGTGTGTGTGTGTGTGTGTGTGTGTGTAAAAGTAAGATGTGCAGTAAAATGTCCCCAAATGAAATGAAATGTTAAAAATGTCAGCAGTATTGGGCTTTGAACATGTGTGCGTCTTTAGTGTCTTTCTGAACGCCGACAGAGTTCTGCTGCATTTTATAGCAATGGGCAGTGCATTCCATAGTCGAGGTCCAATCACACGAAAGGACATGTCTCCTAAACTGACCGGGTTCGTTCGTGGAACTTCAAGCAAAAGTTGTTCAGATGAACGTGTGCGTCCGGGACAGTGTCTGGTTATCAGGTTGGCAAGATACAGCGGCGCCGTCCCGTTCAGACATCTGAACAATATTAAGGAGTAGTTTAAAGTCGATTCGGCATTTGATTGGCAGCTAGTGTAGTTCTTTTAGAACTGGACTTATGTGGTCACGGCGAGGTGTGAACGTAATGATTCTGGCTGACATGTTTTTGATTCGCTGGAGTTTGTGAATATGTAAATTTTATGTTTGTTTATATTTATGGGGTGGCTCCTGTGCTAGCGATATTATATATCTTAACGGGAATCTCCCGGCCTTATTTATTACTAGCGTTATTCGTTGTATATGTATCGTATTTATACGTCAAATAATTTGATTCCGAGTTCTGAGGTCACGTGGTAGTCCAGCCAGTAGCGCGTTCCCGTGTCCAATCTAGATATGACGAAAGCGTGCAAAAGTGGCTTAGTCGCATATGTTGTGAGGAATCGCCTGATACGACTGATGTTGTGGAGGTGCATATACGCTGTTCGGCAAATGACACTTATGTGGTTAGTCATGTTGAGGGATTGATCAAATGCAACGCCCAGGTTGCGCGCACTTGAAGACGAAGTCAAAGTCGAGTCAAAAATACGAATCTCCTTTAGCAGTGGCAACTTCTGCTTAGTACCAAGCACCATGACATCCGTCTTCTGATCATTTAATTTTAGTACATTGGTCCGAGACCATTCGCAAATTTCTTCTAGGCAACAGCACAAACGACCCATTGAGTTCAGTTGGCCATCTCCACCAGGACAAAACGAAACATAAAGTTGCGTGTCGTCGGCATAAGGTTAATAAACCTAGCCGAATGTCTTAATATAACGTCGCCAAGTGGTGTGATATATGCAGTGAACAGCAATGGCCCGAGTACGGGTCCTTGCGGTACACAAAACGGCACAGCAGTTGGGGAGAATTTGACACTTTCAATACGAACGACTTGATGCCGAACGGACAAGTAAGATCTGAACCACTCAAGCGCAGCGCCAGTGACACCGAATCTGTGAGTGAGTCTGCTCAATAGAATGCCGCGGTCAATGGTGTCGAAAGCGGCGGTCAAGTCAAGCATAACCAACACAACAACACAGCCACGGTCTACTGCAGACAGAATGTTATTGTGTACTTTAAGCAGAGCCGTTTCAGTTGAGTGATCTTATCGATATGCCAATTGAAACTGGTCGTGCAAGTTGTTCTCTTGCATTTGGACATTTAGCTGTTTTGCTACAACGCGCTCGATTACTTTAGAGAGAAATGTCAGATTCGATACAGGTCGATATTTCTGTATTGGTTCTGGATTTAGTCCAGCCTTCTTGATTAATGGCGAGATGCAACCAGTCTTGTATTTATCTGCCTGCAACAACGGACGCGTGCGAATTAACTAAGCTGACCAGCATATGATCGTATTGATCAATCAGTTCTTCTACGCTCAGCAAGTCAAGATCATCACAACGGAACAGGGGAATGTTATGTCGAAAAGACATTGCATCAATGGTGCGTAACTTGCGATATTTGATTTTCATCAAGCCAGTGCGATGTTGAACAATGTCTATGATGAAACTCATCGCAAAGTAGTCAGAAAGTCCCATATCCGTAACGATAACATCTCGAACAAGGTGTTCGTCCATGCTGCGGGTCATGAGTACATCCAAAGTGTGTCCTTTCCTGTGGGTTGGCCCGCGAACATGCAACACCATTCCTGTGGCATTCACAGAATTGACATGTCGCCGTGCATCAACATTTGCAGCGTTGTCAATATGAAAATTCAAATCTCCCATGATAATCAGAGGTCAAGGTTTTATGGCATGCTGGTCGATGAAACGGTTCCATTCTTTAAAAAACACAGTTGTTGATAAGCCATTTTTCATTGATGACGGCGGGTGGTAAATAGCAACGATTCTGATGGATGACGTAGGTGTTTTCAGCCGGCACTCTATGTGTTCAAACGATAATAGTGACACCGCCCCCTTTGTCGGTAACGCGAGACGTTTGCTTCATGGAATATCCATTTGGTACATTGTCTGTAATCAGACTGGCGTCGCTCGAAGGCTTTAACCACGTTTCACATATCGCCATCACGTCGAGATGGTTTTCAAGTATATAATCCGCAATGGCGAGTGTTTTTTCCGACACGATTGTGCGTTAACGTAGCATACTCGTACGCCTTGATCGCGCTGTACCTGCTTATACTATGGTACAGTTATTAAATTATTACAATTCGGCTTGGTTGTCGGAACGCCGGTACTCTTGCGTAGTGAATTGTTGTCCCGATCTGTTTTGCAACTTTACGACCGCCACGGTGTTTACGTCTCGTAGACGAACGCTTGAAGATGCATAGTTGGTGAAGTAGAAGATTCACACAGCAGGTCACCGGAAATCTGGTATACCTGGTTGCATTGGCGGCAGTTGAACACAGATGTGTCCTAGAACAACGCACCACTGATGCCATTGTTGACACACACTCATGCTGAAGTGCGTCGTTCGTCACTGCATATCATCGGCGGTTGCACAAAAGTTGTTCGTGGTCCGGTGTTATCCAAGAATAGACCACAACGTCCTGCTCGACAAGTTTGCAACCAATTTTCAACTCAAGTGTAGACAAATGTCGATTAAAAACCATAACAGTCCGGCAACAGTAATACTTTTCAAGTAAAATGTAAACGTCCCACGTAATGTCTGTACCTCTATACATGCACCTGAGAAATATGAAAAACGTTCCTTGAATTGAAATACGCCAAACTTGTAACAATAAAACAGCTGTGGTAGAATCTACTGCCAAGCACAACACCTCAACATCATGTTATGCTATGAATATATAAAAATAAAATCGACACATACCTCGACACAGGGCGGGATACTTGTAGATAAAAAAAGGTTTGAACTCTCGATAAGCCAAAAGGCTTACTTGTCAACCTGCCAATTAAATTAAAGTTAATTATATGCGTGGCAATCTTGTCAAAGAAGCTGAAGTTTTGCTGACGCGGCGGTGAAAAGTTTCAATAGCATCCCCCATCTTCTGATGTCACAGTTGAGTCAGGCAAGCAAGCGGAGAAACCGAAGAAAAGTTGAAGTGAAGATACAGCGACATGACGCAGAGGCAAACAAATTTTAACAGATCTCCCCCGCCCGTCTTCCAATTTCATCTGTTGAGACGAGTTAGGAGGCAACGCAAGAGACAGCGAGAAGACGGTGAAATTGCAGTGACGAAACAATTTCAACAGCACCCCCCCCCAATACTCCCCATTCACCCCCAGTCTTCCGATGTCATCAGTCGAACAGAGACAGTGGAGAAGCTGAAGTTAGGGGGTGTAGCAGCGACACATTTTTTTGCGACTACAGCATTTGGTTCGGCTTAGATCGAGAAACCTCAACTGCACCTCAAGTTAAGCCATAAGACTCACAAAAATGTCTGATTACATCCCCGTGAAGTTCACAAAGAACTCATTGAGGCTCACAAAACACTTCCAATTATACACCTACCAACCCCACCTCTTTCACTGCAACAGCAAGACGTCTCTGGATGCAGTTTTTTTCTTTGTGCGACAAATAGTGGCGCCACATCACTAGACTTACTTAACTTAGGGCTCTTGTCGGATATCCAGCGTAGAGGTCACACCACGTCCTTTATCATCGCCTTCCAGGTGAGGCGGTCAACGGCCAGCTGCTCGGCCGCCTCAACCGTGAGGCCCAGGCCATCCAAATCTTGTTTAACACAGTCGTTCCATCGACGGCGAGGACGCCCACGGTGCCGTTTCCAGCCGGTGTTTTGTGGGTGGAATTGGTATAACAGAGCGGCAGGGTAGTTTGGTGTCAAAGGTGGCCGTACCATCGAAGGTGTCGCTGGGTGATGAGTATTGATGCATGCTTCTAACCGGTACGTTCCATGATCGTGTTATTGCTGATATTGACCCACGTTATGTTCGTGAGGCGTCGGAGGCTCTTCATGGCGAAAGCATCGATTTTTTTGGCAGATCACGTCATCACGGGGCTTGCTTAATCAAGGCTAGAAGAAAATGCGTGTAGTTACAACAGTTGACACCACTGCTACTAGCAGTCCACGGATTGCCGTCTCAGATCTGCTGAACTGGGATGAAACGTAACGTCATCCCAGCACGACACGCACACACGCACGCACGCACACACACACGCACGCGCACGCACGCACACGCACACGCACGCACGCACGCACGCACGCACACGCACGCACACACGCACGCACGCACGCACACGCCCACACACACACACGCACGCGCACGCACGCACACGCGCACAAGCGCACACGCGCAAACGCTCACGGGCACACGCGCAAACGCGCAAACGCGCAAACGCGCAAACGCGCACACGCGCACACGCAAACACGCAAACACGCGCACACACGCAAACACGCACACACGCACACACGCACACACGCACACACGCACACAAACCCACACCGTGACGTATGGCCCCTCGTTCACATTTTACAACATTTACGTATTTTCGAACAAGGCGTATTAATTCTGAGACCCCTTCTATTCCATGAATTAATGGCCTACAGCCACCCTGAAAACATTGACATTGTAACCAGAGGAGGAACAATTATTATACCGAATTTATAAAGCGTTCTTTTCATACATAAAAGCCTGCTCAAAAGCGTTGTACACAATCAATAGAATTAATCATGGACTATAAAAAAAATAAAGCATAAAAACGATAGCATGATAACAAATGAATTTTTTTAGAAGGTTGGATATAATAAGATGAATATAAATATATATATACTGTTTTAAAATGTAAAACAACTGACTAGAAAGAGTTAAGCACCAAAATGGGCCAGGAACAAATGTGTTTCTAGCAGCCTCTTGAGAGTGTTCAATGTTTTTGCTTCACGAATGTGAGCCAGTAGCGCATTCCACAACTTGGCCGCTGAACACTGACATTGTCAGTCTCCGTAAGTAACTGTTCTAGCTCTTGGAACTTCTAATGTCACTGAATCCATGGATCGTAGCGTTCTTCTTGATTGGTACACATTCAGCATGTCCGATATACATCCTGGAACCTGTCCATGTAGGGATTTATATGTGTGCATCAGGATTTTAAATTGCACACGATATTATTGCATAGTACGATAGTATTAGGAGAAGGTCGAATATATTAAGTACGTCGGGCACTTGAGCTATCTTTGCAACTAAATATATCCAGATCAGGAAGGCATTAACATGAAAATTATTCTTTGTTACAGTTAGTTCTTTGACAACCATTTTCATCAATAATGTGTTCATGTGGGAAATGCTTGTAATCCACTTGAAACATGTTCACGGAAAAGGGTGCAGAAGTCTGACACAGTCAACAAATGACACATATTTTATCGGGAAACATGCTTATTAATTTAAAAGTATGCATCTACACAACAGGAGCTAAGGCATGCATGGGTTGAAGCTGAAATGCAATTGCAAAATTTTTATTTTGGTCGATTCTAGTCATACATAATGATATTGACACTTAAAAGTTGAGAAGTCAAGTGACTGAAGTGAGCAACATCTTAGCTAATTCCACATCATACATCTTAACATACTGAGTTGACCATAAAGAGAGGTTTGACTGTGCACGGATTCAAATCCAGGCTATTCTATATATCTACGGCATATATATGCCGAAGGATAAAGTACTATGTCTGGGATAACTTGATTCTAGTTTTGACATATTGACTGGTTGCACAAACGTACACAAGGCCCGTTTTTGGTACCCCTGTCTGAAAATCCGACGCCACCTTGTCTTCTCCTCCATAACACTCAAGAGACCAGACCTGGGGGTGAGTACATTTTCATGAGTATGAGTACTTTGATGATGGATGAGTACGAACACTTAGCTGAGTACGAGTACAAGTACATTCTCACGAGTACGAGTAAAAGTACAAATACATAAAAAAATATAAATATTAACGTATTTTACCTTTTTATTAATTAATATAATTTATATAACTCAGCACAAGTGAATATGCAATGGCAGCTGACTGATTTTTTGTTGATATTAGAAGTTTGCAATTTATATTTTTTGATCGTAGATTACTGGTTTTAGAGAGGGTTAGCACATGTCCATATAACAGGCTCAAAATCCCCTTCGAACTTTTTAGCCATGCTGCAGGCACCGGATTATACTAGTGTAGGAGGCAGTCTGACGTGTGCCACCTTACCTCTACAGAGGATGACTGGCAGTTCTCGTTCATAGCAGCTACCACTGTCAGCCAAGAGGCATGGTCTCCATTTTTAAAATACTATTTCGATACGGCACTACTTAATTCGTAATTTCATTTCGTTATCGAAAACATACATAATATATCAACATTCTGGGGGATAGACGTGCTAACTGGCAGTGAGCAGTCAATACGCGATTCTGAGCCAGCTATACAGACGATATCTTCCGGGCGAAGTCACGCGTTGAGCTCCGTTGTCACTGAGAAATTTTTCAGGAATCCCCAAATCGCAAAACATCTTCTGTAGATGCCCGATCACTGTACTGCTTCTCGTGTCAGCTAGTTTGACGACATTTGGCCACTTCTCGTGTTAGCTAGTTTGACGACATTTGGCCACTTGCTGTAACTGTCGACCACCAGGAGATACGAGTGTCCGTCAAGCTCAATCGAACAATTGAATCACTCGATCACTGTATATACACTTGATATGGGAAAGTTGACACCTCGTGTGGCTAAGCGGCCTCGCTGGGTTTACCGATCTATTTTGTTGGCAATCCGCACAACTTTCTACAGCGTCAAGGATTTGATTTATGTACCCTGGCCAGAACACTGCCGTCTCCTCTCTCTCCGTGCACTTTACGATGCCCAAGTGTCCCTCGTGGATGTCGCTTAAACTATTGCAGCCTTGCGAAGCGCCAGTAACTGGCATTACGACCTGCCGACTCTTGAATACGATCTCCTTGTATTCTGTGAGGTCACTCCGAACTATCCAGTACGACTACAGTGCTTCAGGACACGACTTCTTATCCTGA
This sequence comes from Escarpia spicata, assembly GCA_963995525.1. Taxonomy (NCBI): domain Eukaryota; kingdom Metazoa; phylum Annelida; class Polychaeta; order Sabellida; family Siboglinidae; genus Escarpia; species Escarpia spicata. The sequence goes on along the minus strand of OZ023209.1, from coordinate 11,991,654 downwards.
TGACATCCATCCATCATCGTTTGCTTCAGTAGGGTAAGCCTTGGATCGCAGCCTGTGGCTGTCCTGGTGCGCTGTCTGGACATATCGGATGCCATGATGTACTTATACACTCTGTGGATCTGTTCCGTGTCCAATTTGTCAGTTTGATCAGTGACATTTGACAAGTACGTACGCCCTGCTTAGGGTGTCAGCCATGTCCAAGTCTTTACCTGGCTTGTACTTCAAGTTGTAATCATACGGTTGACAACGCAGTCGCGTCCTTTGCAGCCTCGGCGATAAGTCTGCAATTGGCTTCTGTTTGATTCCCAACAACGGCTTTTGATCAGTTTCAACGGTGACTACCTGTCCGTACACGTACTGATGAACACGTGTAAGTCCGTACTGCACCGCTAGCATGTCCTTCTCAATTTGCGCATCACTTTGTTGTGTTTCGATCAAAGAGTGCACACGACGCGAACTTTGCTGGTCGTTCATCTTGCAGCATCACTGCTCCCAAGCCTCTCTGTGACGCATCAACAGATACTGTCACTGGCTTGGACGGATCATACAGTCCCAAACCTGCTGCTGAAGTTATCACTTGTTTAATCTTCCACAAAAAATTTTCATGATTCGAGTCCCAGAACCAGTCTATACTAATGATAGATGACTAGATGATCATTAGGTCGTATACTCAAGTGTTCATTCACGTGGTCACTAATGCTGACTTTTCCCGTCATCTGGGGTCGTCGGTATGGCTGGCAATTTTTTTTCTCCATGTCGCCCTGCCCATCACCACATCTGCACTCAGACCCACGATTTCCATGTCTCTTCTGCATGTGTCTTTCCATCTGGTCTTCGGTCTTCATCTCATTCTTCTTCCTGGTATCTCTGCATTTAGCACTCTTCTCACTATGTGCTCCTCTTCCCTTCTCATCACATGCCCATACCATATCAGTCGTTTCTCTGTTACCCTTTGGATGCTTGTGTCACTCTCGTTGCTCCTCTAATATATTCGTTTCGGATCTTATGTTTTTTGTTACTCCGCACACCCACCTCAGCATCCTCTTCTCATTCATCTCTATCCTTGCTTCTTGTCCTTTCGTTGTTGCCCAGGTCTCAGCCCCGTAAAGCATTGCTGGCCTGACTACTGTTTTATAGATCTTCCCCTTCAACTTCACTGGCATCCTCCTGTCGCACAACACTCCACTGCATTTCTTCCAATTTCTCCAAGCTGCACTCACTCTCTGTTTGATCTCCGTTTCCATGCCTCCTGTCTCTTCCACGACTGACCCTAGGTATTTGAAGAGTGTCACTTTTTCCAGCTCGTCTCCCAGTATCTTTACAGTTGGTCTGTCTATCTCCTCATTCCGTTCGAACATGAAGTCCATGAATTGGGTTTTCCAGTGCCTTCCTCCACGTGTCCAGGTACTCTGTCATGTCTACCTCCTTTCCTCCACACAGCACAATGTCATCTGCGAACATCATTGATTCTGGTGCATCAATATGAGGAACAGGTATGGACTCAATGCAGATCCTTGGTGAAACCCAACCTCTACGCCAAAGTTGCTGCTTTCACCAGCCACACTGCGTACCTTTGTCTCACACCCCCGGGGCATACCTTGTATCAGTCTGGTGTACTTTTCCGGTACATTCCTTTCTCTCGCACATCTCCATACCTCCTCCCTTGGTACCCGATCGTATGCTTTCTCTAAGTCGATAAATACCACTCTGATATCCTTCTGTCCTGTGTTTCTCTATCGTTTGTTTGAGAATGAAAAGCGCATATGTGGTACTCCTGCCTGGCATAAACCCAAACTGACTTTTATGTATGTCTGTGCATTCTCTCATCCTCTTGTCTATGACTCTCTCCCATATCTTAAAGGTGCGCGTGAGGAGTTTGATCCCCCGGTAGTTCTTACACTCATGAATGTCACCTTTTCCATTGAAGATTGGGACCAGTAAGCTCTGTGGCCAAGCCGATGGCATGTGTTCTGAAGTCATGACACAGTTGAATAGTCTGCATAGTAACTTTACACCAAAGTTGCCCATACATTTCCAAGCTTCAGCTGGTATTTCATCTGCTCCTACAGTATTCCCACTTTTCATCCCCCTGAGTGCTTTCTCTGTTTCTTCGTCACTGATACTCCTTACCATTCGTTGATTCACATCTCTCTCCTCGATTTCTACTCTCGGGATTTCCTCGCTCATCAGCCATTTAAAGTATTGACCCCATCTCTCTTTGATGTAAACATCTGTCATCAATACTTCTCCCGTTGCACTTTTGACTGTACGTATCTGGCCTATGTCCTTTCCTGCACGGTCCCTAGCCTTTTTTCTCTTCTGTGCATCCAGTTTGTGGTGCATAGCAACTGATAACATTCCATACTTCTCCTTCGATCTCTAGTTTCACTCTCATCCCTCTATCACATAGTACAATTCCTACTCCATTCTTGATCGTCCCATCTTCTCCATGGTAGTACAGTTTGTATCCGGCACCGATCTCCCTTGCTTTGCTCCCTTTCCATTTTGTTTCCTGTACATGTACACACAATACTTGCAGGTTCTTCTTTAGCATCAATTGTACTACTTCTCCACTTCTTCCTGTCAGGCGCCCAACATTCAGTGTTGCGAGTTTAATCTTCCTCATTCTCCTTCCTGTTTGGATTAACTTCTTTAGCCGCATTCGTCCTTCAGACGGTAGCCCTTGTCCATTTATCGCTGAGCTCGGGCGGGGGTCTCGCGCGTCACTTACAGGGTACGCCCTAGCACGAGGGCATTCAATCACTCTATTTAATCCAGGTTTTTATAGCCGGATGCCCTTCCTGCTGCCAACCACAGTTATAAGCGGTGGGCCTAGCCTCTAGCACCAATGTATCATCAACCTGTGCGACAGTAGGTGATTTGAGATAGGAGTTGTCCTTCTCCGAGGCCGATTACCTGCCAAGGTTAACGAGCTGGGCCTGCCCGGGTTTGTAATCAGAGGTGTCCTTCTCCTAGACTTACTGCCTGACGAGGTTAACGAGCTGGGTCTGCCCGGGTTTAAAATCAGAGTTGTTCTTCTCCTATGTAAGTTTGGTCCACGGCACCTTCGATCTTCTCTCTCCGGTGCAACCCCTCATACTATAAGGGCTTCCCCATCCGCCACCCAGGGGACGCGCTTCTACGCAGGCTATGCCCACTGCGCGAGGCGTTATATTTATTATAATATTGATCCGATATCCAACCAAAGAAATCAAGTTGTCTTATTTATAATGTGTAACAAATAAAAAATAAAGTGATGACACTCGGCACATTTTAATTGTGTCACAACCACACGCGATCACGTTGTTGGGTGTAGCTCTCAGTTGGTGACGATGGGGACTGATCACTCATGGCCCTTTTTTCCCTTTTTTCTGGTCACGCCTTTTGTCAATAATCCGTAAATAAACATGTTCATACCCGGTTTCTAGGTATAACCCCTTCGCTGTCCGACAAAGATCTTTTTAAACTGTCTGCGTGAGGTCGGTACTGTAGTAGTTCTGCCGACACCGTGAGGTGGCGCCACCGTTTGTTGAGTAAATTAACACTGGATATCTGGAAATGTGTTTATTGACTTCGGAAGTCTGCTATGCCTGTCAAGTAAGTAATACACAATACGTCAACCTGTTTAGAAACTACACATGAAATGCAACTAATTAATTTAGTATTCGTGAAACAAAATCGCGCAACATGCTTGTGTCTTGAAGATAACAACTACAAGTTGACAAGCCACACAGGATCCGGTGTGGCGGGCCCAGAGTACGCTGTGTCCAGATTCGCCTACACTCGGCCCGCGACGGTAGCGGGCCCTGAGCAGCCCTCTAAGTTAACTTGTTTGTCTAGGAGTCAACTGGCTCCTACCTAATTTTTTTAGGAGCCAGATTAAAAAAGTAGGAGCCAAATAATGGTGTGCGTATGTATGCAATTGTGTTTTTAGTACCAATTTAATCAAAATTAATCACAGATATCCATCCATTTGAAATATAAGTACATTTAAAACATGTATGAATATGTGACAAGATATTAACTTTATGCATTATAACACTGTACACTGGCAAATTAATAAGTCATGTGGAATCCCTGAAATCACAATGGTTAGTATTAAACAACACCAAATTATTGAGGTTCTTTCAGTTGCTTAAAGTTTTATTTGAAAAGACAGTAAAACAGTTCTAGTCATTGTAAATTAGCTATGCCAATAGTGTATAGATGCATTTACATTACAGTTACGCTTCTGCACATTTGATTTCCACTAATGCTGGTTATGAACATCTACTTTACCTTGTTAACTGGACGCTTCAAAACATCACAGTTTATTAGAGACAATCATGTTTTGGGTCAGGGTTGGGGTCAATTATAATTGTAATTCATAATGGTGTATTTAATTACAATTACAGTGTAATTGTAATTGAAATATTTGAAAGTATCGCAATTGTAATTGTAACTGATGTTGTGTGTTTCGTAATTGTAATTGGCCATTGTAATTGCCTTAATTGTTCAATTACAATTCAGTTACTTTCCCATCGTTTCTCCAATTGTGGGTGAAACTTCCAGAACTGTTTTTTTTTTTTCATTATGAAAACCAAGGCTGTTTCTGTCTGAAATCACCTTCCCTCTCATACTCCCAATTTTTGGGGGTGTTATAGTCGAACAATGACTCTTTCTGGTGAACATGGACAGATAACAGCTGTCTGCCTGTCATGCCACAGTCCCTGCAGAGTCATGTTGCATAAAGCATTTAGCAGTGTTTTTCCAAACAATCAGTCACCCATGGACAGGCACAGTGCCAACTAGTCTAGACTAGGCACATTGGAAGAACTGCTAGAGAGATAAAAACAAGGCTTCTCTTCCATTGGGGAGGGCATACAGAGCTGATCCATTGAAGCACTAGCTCTAGCAGTAACAGGCTTCAGCAGTTGACAAGTGTTAAGTAGGAGGCCAAGAACAAATGATAGGCCTGTGGTCCAGTGCTACACAGGCTAGCTGTACTAACTGTAATTTAGTTAAATAAGGCTGTGCACTAACACTATCCTTTCACTGTGGAATTATTTTTTAGTAAGCTTGAGGGCAGCAAGGTGCTGAGGAGCTGAGTGTGGTAATGATATAAATGTGGGATGATCTGAGATATATCAATAGTTCTGTTTATATTATTTTAAGCGAAAGAAAAATCAGTTGTAATTGACAATTGTAATATATTTTGGGATGGTAATTGTACTGGAAATGATGAAGACTACAACATTTATAAAGAAGCACTTAATCAAGCTACAGCTGAAATTAGAAATTCAAAGAGAAGCTATGAAAAAAAATTTGCTAGTAATATAAAACATGACAGTAAGAGTTTTTATGCGTATATTCGAAGCAAACAGAAAGTTCAGGATAAGAAGATAGTGCTGGAAATACAATATCAGAGGGATTCTTAATGGCAGAAGACCTGAATGAGTATTTTAGTTCAGTGTTTACCAGGGAAGATATTAGTTCACTGCCAGTACCAGAGGCTAAGTTCAAGGGGGCAGATTCAGACTATTTAGGACAGTTAGTTGTAACCTCGGAAATGGTAGCTAAGAAAATAAGGGCTATGAAGGATAATAAATCACCTGGAGTGGACGGGATTCCGCCCAAACTACTATTGGAAATTGTAGAACAAATTAGCGCACCGCTTGCAACAGTTTTCAATTTGTCATTAGAAGAGGGAGTGGTTCCTTTAGAATGGAAAGAGGCAAACATTATACCGTTATTTAAAAAAGGTTCGAGAAACAAGTCAGAGAACTATAGACCAGTGAGTTTAACATAAGTGATTTGCAAATTATTAGAAAGACTAATTAAAGATCACATGGTGGATTTTCTTGTTAAACATAACTTGATAAACCCATCTCAACATGGGTTTTTAAAAGCGAGGTCATGCTTAACAAATATGTTATGTTTTTTGGAAGATAGGTGGGTAGATGAGGGATCACCAGTAGATATCATCTATTTAGATTTTCAAAAAGCTTTCGACAAAGTACCACATCAAAGATTACTCCTTAAGCTAAAGGCCCATGGCATAGGAAATGGTATAATAAACTGGATAGAAAAATGGCTGAATGACAGAAGACAACGTGTAGTAGTTGATGGGGAGGCTTCAAACTGGAAATCGGTATTGAGTGGGGTACCACAGGGATCAGTACTAGGACCTATATTATTCTTAATATATATCAACGATTTGGACGATGATATAACAAGCAAGGTGTTAAAATTTGCAGATGATACAAAAGTGTTTAGAAGGATTAAAAGTGATGGAGACAGACAGCATTTACAAGATGATCTTGATAGGTTGATCAAATGGTCTGAAAAGTGGCAAATGCTGTTCAATTTTGGGAAATGTAAATGCCTCCACACAGGTCATGGGAATGAAGAGGTAAAATATAAAATGGGGGGTACTGTTCTAAGTACTACTGTAAAAGAAAAGGACTTAGGGTTAACCATTAGTGCTGATATGAAGGTTTCAGAGCAGTGCGGAATTGCAGCGTCAAAGGGAAATCAAATCCTTGGATTAATTAGGCGAAATATAGCGTATAAGAAAAAAGAATTAATAGTACCGCTGTACAAAACAATAGTGAGGCCTCATTTAGAATATTGTATACAAGCATGGAGGCCATATCGCAAGAAGGACATAGATATGCTAGAAAGAGTACAGAGGAGAGCGACTAAAATGATACCAAATCTGAGGGATCTTAGTTACGAAATACGCCTAAAAGAATGTGGTTTAACAACACTAGAGACCAGGAGATTGAGAGGAGATCACATAGAAGTGTTTAAAATATTGAATGGTTATGAAAATATTGATAGAAACATTTTTTTCTCAGTTAAGAAAGATAGAAGGACCAGAGGACATGAAGCTACATTAGTAAAGGAGCAGTGTAGATTAGATATAAGAAAGTTCTCATTCTCACAAAGGACTGTAAATGAATGGAACAGATTATCTCCTGATTGTGTTGGTGCTAGTAGCGTGAATATGTTTAAAAATAAAATCGACACACACCTTAAAAAGGCGGGATACATATAGATAAAAAGTATTGGACTCTCGATAAGCCAAAAGGCTTCCTTGTCCAACTGCCATCCAGAGTAATTTTCTGGATGGTAATCTTGTTAAATCTTGTTAAAAATTGTAATTGTATTTGAAATGAAAAATAATTGTAACTGTAATTGAAAATTATCCAGTCATGTAATTGTAATTGATCAATATAATTGAACCCAACCCTGTTTTGGGTACAACTATCATCATAGTCACAGTATTAAAGTATTACTGACAGTGGTGTTCTTTTCCTGACAATATCTGACACGGTTCTGAACTATTACTGACAGCAGGCCTATATTCCTGAAAATCAGTGTAAATGGGAAGATGGATTACTGGCAGGAAGTCTTTGTGGTAGGCAGGTCTGAGTCTAGAGTCCACATGCCTCAGAGATGTGTTATCTTATACCACACCAATGCTTGTTTGCCCCCTATTCGTAGGGAGATCAGACTATTTTTTCTTTTTACATAATTTTATTTTACTATTTTCCCCTGAAAGCAGTAGCTATAAGAAATAACATGGTACTTGTTTCATTTCTAAGTGAAATATTAGCAAAGATACAGTTGTTTGAAAGTTGTTTAGCGTATATTTCCTAATACAAGGAAAAAATACATTTAACTAATTTTGTGTATAAAACATAACAAAGTCAATCTTAGAATGTCACTTGCAGACCTGGGGCGGAAGTACCCAGTACTCATGTACTCGAGTACTTTTTGAAGTACTTGTACCCATAAAACTTATGGGTCATGGACTCGTACTCATTGTAGTCAGATTTTTCTTTGTTTTCTTTTGTTTCCTCCAACAATAAACCAACCGTTGTTTAATGATCAAGATTGATCGGTCAACGTAACATACAGGTACAGATACAAACATGACAACAGGCAGCATCTTTTCTCAGTCAGAAACACCCTACCCTGTTAAGCAAACGATAATTGTAGGCTATCAGTTAAACAAGATTTAACAAGATTGCCACCCAGAGAATTAACTCTAGGTGGCAGTTGGACAAGGAAGCCCTTTGGCTTATCGAGAGTCCGACCCTTTTATCTAGGTGTATCCCGCCCTTCTGAGGTATGTGTCGATTTTATTTTTAAACATATTCATGCTACTAGCACCCACACAATCAGCAGATAATCTGTTCCATTCATTTACAGTCCTTTGTGAAAATGAGAACTTTCTTATATCTAATCTACAGTGCTCCTTTGCTAACTTAACTTCATGTCCTCTAGTCCTTCTATCTTTCTTAACTGAAAAAAATAAATTTCTATCAATATTTTCATAACCATTCATTATTTTAAACACTTCTATCTGATCTCTCAATCTAATAGTCTCTAGTGTTGTTAAGCTGCTTTTTTTAGGCGTATTTCGTAACTAAGATCCCTCAGTTTTGGTATCATTTTAATTGCTCTCCTTTGTACTCTTTCTAGCATATCTGTGTCCTTCCTGCGATATGGCCTCCATGCTTGTATACAATATTCTAAATGAGGCCTCACTATTGTTTTGTACAGCGGTATTGTTAGCTCTTTTTCCTTATACGTTATGTTTCGCCTAATTAATCCAAGGATTTGATTTCCCTTTGAAGCTGCAATTCCGCACTGCTCTGAAACCTTCATATCAGCACTAATGGTTAACCCTAAGTCCTTTTCTTTTACAGTAGTACTTAGTACAGTACCCCCCATTGTATATTCTACATCTTCGTTCCCAAGTCCTGCGTGGAGGCATTTACATTTCCCAAAATTGAACAGCATTTGCCACTTTTCAGACCATTTGATCAACTTGTCAAGATCATCTTGTAAATGTTGTCTATCTCCATCACTTTTAATCCTTCTAAACACTTTTGTATCATGCGCAAATTTCAACACCTAGCTTGTTATTTCATCATCCAAATCGTTGATATATATTAAGAATAATATAGGTCCTAGTACTGATCCCTGTGGTACCCCACTCAATACTGATTTCCAGTTTGAAGCCTCCCTATCAACTACTACACGTTGTCTTCTGTCAATCAGCCATTGTTCTATCCAGTTTATTATACCATTTCCTATGCCATGGGCCTTTAGTTTAAGTAGTAATCTTTGATGTGCTACTTTGTTGAAAGCTTTTTGAAAATTTAAGTAGATGATATCGATTGGTGATGTCTTCCAAAAAACACATTATAACATATTTGTTAAGCATGACCTCGCTTTAAAAACCCATGTTGAGATGGGTTTATCAAGTTATGTTTAACAAGAAAATCCACCGTGTGATCTTTAATTAGTCTTTCTAATAATTTGCAAATCACTGTTGTTAAACTCACTGGTCTATAGTTCTCTGACTTGTTTCTCGAACCTTTTTTAAATAATGGTATAATGTTTGCCTCTTTCCATTCTAAAGGAACCACTCCCTCTTCTAATGACAAATTGAAAACTGTTGCAAGCGGTACACTAATTTGTTCTACAATTTCCAATTGTAGTTTGGGTGGAATACCATCCACTCCAGTTGATTTATTATCCTTCATATCCCTTATTTTCTTAGCTACCATTTCCGGGGTTACAATTAATTGTCCTAAATAGTCTGAATCTGCCCCCTTGAACTTAGCCTCTGGTACTGGCAGTGAACTAATATCTTCCCTGGTAAACACTGAACTAAAGTACTCATTCAGGTCTTCTGCCATTAAGAATCCCTCTGATATTATATTTCCAGCACTATCTTCTAGAGGTCCGACCTTATCTTGTACTTTCTGTTTGCTTCGAACATACGCATAAAAACTCTTGCTGTCATGTTTTATATTACTAGCTAATTGTTGTTCATAGCTTCTCTTTGAATTTCTAATTTCAGCTGTAGCTTGGTTAAGTGCTTCTTTATAACTGTTGTAGTCTTCATAATTTCCAGCACATCTATATGACTTCCACATCATTTGTTTATACTTAATTTTTCTAATGGCTTCTTTCGATAAGTGTTTCTTTTTGGACTGTTTCCCTTGTTTTTTGAAGTGTACAAATTTATCAACTATGCACTTAATTTCACTCTTTAATATATTCCAGCATTCTGTAGCTGTCTTATTTTTCAGTGTGTTATTCCAGTCTATCTTTTCTAAATATTTTCTCATGTCCTTATACCTTCCTTTGTGGAAATTTCTCCTATACTGCTTTTTACTATTCCTTTCTGATTTTACTTTGATGGTAAAATGTATCTGGTTGTGATCACTACTCCCCAGTGGCTCACATATCGTGACATTGTCAACTAATTCATTCTGTGAGGACAAAACTATGTCTAACACATTCTCACCCCTGGTTGGTTCTAGCACATGTTGAGAAAGGAAAGTATCTTGAACTAAGACTAAAAACTTGTAGTCCTCACTCCCCATACTCTGTTGAGATTTCCATTGTATATGCCCGTGGTTAAAATCCCCCATAATAATACAGTCCCGTTTGCTTACTTCCCTTATAGCGCTTTGTATTTTTTCATTCTCTTCTATGCTTATTTTTGGACATAGTTCAGGCCATAAACCTGTTTGTTTAACTAAGCCACCAGGATGTCCATAAAGAACCAGTTAGCAGTTAACCTACCAGCTAGACAGGAAATGTTTTTGATGTAGTATGGAGACCATGCCACTTGGCACTGGCTGACAGTGCTAACTGCTAAGAACAAGAACTGCCAGTCTTCCTCTATAGAGGTAAGGTTGCTCAAGCCAGACTGCCTCCTACACTAGTATAATCTGGTGCCTGCATCTTGGCTAAAAAGTCCAAAGGGGATTTTGAACCTGTTATAATATAATATACTATTATATTATATCAAAACGTTTTGAAAAAACTAATGAAATTGCCCCTGATCTACTCTTCATAGTGTAAACAAAACATACAAATTAAAAAAAATGTTTTAAATACACACAAGCTTGTTTTGCCCTGCAGGGGTAAATGTTATTGCTGGACTTATACACATCTTCCAGTTAGTGAAACACATGTTACTTTTGAGATGATCTGGCGCTGCTAATTCAAATGATTTGGGTGGATATCAAATTCATTAATTAATAAACAAAATGAAAGAAATGCTGATATTTATACCTATCATAACCTATGTGTGCAAGTGTGTCAACGTATATATGGTCAATTATCACAAAACGACAACAGAATTAGTTTTTTGGAGGTAAATTTAAAATACAATATATAATGTTTTCCTTTTACTCAGTAATAAACAACATGTCAGTCTAATAGTGAAATAAATTTGGGTAGCTTAATTACTAAAACCGACTCTTTGGGATCACTTTGAATAACATTTCTTTTGTTTTCATGCGATTTAAAAATTGGGGTACCTTTTCTGTCTGTCGTTTAGAAGAGAACACATAACTACTTGTCATTCTAAGGGCAACTGTTTGCATAATATCACCGTAAGTTCAAATATAAAACAAACAATTACCTTTTCAATGGAACAATGTTTGTGCGGATACTATCGTGTCTTGTCTTTCTGGTGATGTTTAGGAAAAGTATATGCTCGGTATCAGAAAATGGAATTTTTCTTTAATATTTCTCAAAAAGAAAGTAATGGTTTTAAGTGAAATAAATGTGTGTTTTGTTCAGCAATGCGTCTACCATCGCCTGCACGTTATGTGCCTCTTCGATATTCGCATCATCTGATTATCTATCTATTTTCTCAAATTGTAACAACGGCCATTGCTGAAGTTTATTTCATGTGGGTCCAACTTTGACATATCCCGGATGATGGCGACAGGGATATTACACCACCCCTCACAATGTGGGTGAAATACTCTGCCCACTTCATAACAACAGTGAGGTGCCTCTCATCATCCATTAAGCCAGTTGACTGCATTCAGGCTCCAAGAATCCACTTGACTTTGGCATCTGGCTACTTCTTCTTCCAGAACTTCCAAGATCTTAAATCATGTCTCAACCTTGCATAAGGCTACGCATAGCTCTGCACAGTTCTTCATGATGTGGCCACTCTTAACCAGGTTGTTGGCTTTCTTCTTTATTGACCCTCCTACACCATTGCACGGGCCCTTACCATGGCCGGCCTCCAGCCAGGTCCAGCTGGCTCGTACACCAAATAACGAGTTGAAATGGCCAACCAACGTGCAGATAGAGCGATTTCGGTTTTGGGAAGTTGAGAGTCGGTCACAAAATGGATGGTGTCAAGTAACAGCATGGTTTGTTGGAACTCTGACATCCTTGCTTTAAGGAAGGCAAAAGTTGAAGGCACCGAGTAGGCCGTCACACCTGACAGACCCTATCTCCTCCATGTATTTGACCTGCCAATTCTCTGCATAGTCCATCTGGCATGTGGCTTTGTCATAGTCCATCTGGCATGTGGCTTCTATCACAGGTTTAAGCTTACCTCTGAGGTGTGCAGATTCTGCCACAATGAGATCTGAATTCTGGGAGTTCTCTCATGAGTGTTTGACGGAATGTATCAACATCCTCTGCCACTTCCTGTATCTTGACTTTCTTGATGCGAGTGCCCTTGTATTTCACTTCTTTCTTCATCCATTGCTGATATTGGATTGGCCTTGTGTCATCTAAATTATTCAGTTTCTCCCTTACGTCTTCATCGCTCATCACGGTTAATTCTGATGATGACTTTGGCAGTACCTTGGAGGCGGTCGCCTTCATGGACATGTTGGCATGTCACTGGCATAGACACACGTGTCTGCGTGTATTGAACAAGCCTGACATTTGATGGTCTCCCACTGCAGAATGCAGTAAACGACATCTTAATGTCGCTGTATTCAAGGCAGAACTTCTTGTAGATATTTTGCATAGTATCTGTCAATGAGAAGGTACCTCTTCCCCTGACTTGGTCCTTCTTTCCAGGTAACTCATTGCTGTTTTCTGATCTCCTCAGAAAGTCAGCTACCAATATCTTCTGTGACTTGGCTATTGTCTTCCTCATGTTTCTTCCTTTCTTCTGGTAAAAGATGTAATCCCTCGACAGGGACACTTTCTTACTGAGGATCTTTCTGAACCTTGTACTTAGCATTTTCTGTTTAACATTGGGATTTCTGACTGGATCAAACAATGCTTTCTTGAGTGATGTCCTAGCTTTCGGACTTATACACGACATTGTCGTTGTAAACGGGAGTAGAGCATCTACTCTGTGTGGCCTAGGTGAGATGTCAAGTTGCTTGGCCAGCTCCAATGCTGCCGTTGTAGGTGAAGAAATCTCATAAACTACTTCTTGGCTGGGGTGAACTGTGGAACGTATATTTGGTATGTGTAGGTGCGTTGGAATCAGCCAAGATTTATATATTCAACAGTGAATAATCAGCAGATGATACTGAGCTTATACTCGAGTTGCCGAAGTAGACGTGGGGCTAATATCATGTTTCAACAATGTAATCTTTAAACGGTTGATTTCGTCCAGTGCTTCACCTATCGTTTTCTTCAGCTGTCTCACTCTAGGCTGACGTGAGTGAGGCAGATTCACCACCAACCTACAATATGAAACTTATTCCTAATCCGCGATATAATTGTTGTATCATTATTTGTTGTATGGCTGATAAAATATACTACACTAAATACATATACACTTGTCACAATAAACCTATTGTGTGTTTCAAGTGTAAAATCTAATAAATACTTAATTTCTTTCCAAAGGTATATATATATATATATCTTCTTACAATATAGTACATCAACAATTTGTGTAAAGTATTTTACATTTGACCCCCTTGTAGATCTGTTCAATTGAACATCATCTCGATTTTTCTGGGAAGCATTCAGCCTCGTTGCAATTACTGCACAAATTAAGACTATGTTCATACACAAATATCCACCATTGTGTAGAACCAGGTCCTCATTTTTACAGCTTTTACCAAAATTCCAGGTTAACTATGGTATCGGTGCTGCCACCTTTTGGATTAATTGTTAACTGTAGTACCACAACTGTCTGTTGGATGTTGTAGTACTTACGTACCGTTGAGTTTAGTTCTTCTAGTTTACACAATGTTTATTGATGTTATTTTGCATTTTACATCACTTATTCGATGACAGTGCAGTCACATCTTCACAATACAATAAACTGTAACATAGTAGAATATGATGCATGTTATGTTTTTTTTCTTTGTACCTACTAGGTTTGGGCGATATTTGATAATTTGGCCGCTTCACAGTGGCTATAGCCTTCTTCTGTCCTTCTGTAGCCTATGGCTATACCCAATCCCTTGGCTTTGGCATAGGCGTCGTAAATATCATAGCAAAATTAACAAAAAAGGATTAACTACATATATGTGTTTCACCGTATATTAGTAGACACTTCCGTGTACAACAAACATCTGCGCAGAGTCACATTGTGCGTACAGGCCTGTACATCATGCAAGTCTCTTAGCCTTAGCCTAGGGCTAGGTCTTAGACTTAGGTGTTGTTTCTCCATGCAGCCCTTCTGGGGCTGCCAGTAACCTAGGAGTTGTACAGTGCGCATTGCAAAGGGTGCGTGAAACTGAATTTGAAAACTAATTTTAAAGTAAAACAAATGCAATAATTTGTGCAGATTAAAAACAAAGTCTCTGTCTTTATCTATAGTAGGGACCTGCGAATCCGCAAGGGGCGCGTCAGTAGGTCGGTTGCCTTTGTACACATTAGGATTTTTGTGCTCATGTGGTGAGGCCCAGGAAATATCTCCTTTTATGAGCTTTGTGTTCACCATATTACGGGGATGCCACATTTTTCATGGAGCCAAGATGATGGAGAACGCCATCGTAGAAATTTCAACATTATAGGCGAGCAACAAGGTGGATGGGACTCCGACTCTTAGGGCTTGTTGGAATGGGTGTAGTGTGGGTAGGCTTACTATTTCTGTGGGGGGATTAGATTCCAAGCTCTTATAACTCTAGGATAGAATGAGTATGCATATATTTATTTATGCGTGCATGTATTTGTGTGTATTTGTTTGAATCACTGTTTTGTGTACGGGAGCATGGGACTATGATGTTGTGGTAGGGTAATGTTCAGGAGGTTGTGTTTTATTTTGTAGAAGAAGGTAAGTTGGTGTTGTAACCGTCTTCTTTCTAGAGTCTGCCAACCAGGTTTGTTTATGAGGCTGGTTACGCTTGTTGAGTGGCGGTGGTCATTTAAAGTAAATCTAGCTGCGCTTCTTTTAATTTTTTTGAGGGTATCAATGTTATTTTGTGTATAGGGATTCCAGGCTACAGCTCCGTATTCTAGTTTTGGCCTTATTAATATTGTAGGCTGTTTCCTTAACATTAGATGTTGCAGGGTGGAGAGAGCTTTTAAGGAGGCCAAGTGTTCTAGCGGATTGAGATGCAGTGGTGTTAACATGCTTTGTCCACAACAGTTTAGAATCTGTTGTGATGCCAAGATATGGGTGTGAATCGACTGGGGAAACTGGTTGGTTTGAGATGGTGTAAGTGAGGTGGCATGGTTTGCATTTATGGGTAATTCTGAGAAGTTGACACTTTGGAATATTGAAGTTCATTTGCCACTTGACTGTCCAGGAAGGATGTTATGGTTTGCATGTGTTTGGATTTCTCCATATAGGATCGAATCATCAGCAAAGAGTCTGATATTTGAGTTGATTGAATTGGTGATGTAATTTATGTACAATAGGAAAAGGACAGGGCCAAGGACTGAGCCTAGGGGTACGCCGGACATAACATTTGCAGGAACTGAGTGGAAACCATTTACTGATACAATATGGGTGTGTTTTGACTTTAGAAGTCCTTTGTGGGGAACCTTGTCGAAAGCTTTGGAAAAATCGAGGAGGATGACGTCTATTTGTTTCTGGTCATTCAAGGAGGAAGCCCTGTCATGGATGGCCTCCACATGCGGTGTTTGGCAGGATAGTCCAGTTCGGAATCCATGCTGGTGATGGAAGATAACGTTGTTAGCACTGAAGTTTTTCCACATGTGGCTAAGAACGATATGCTCCCATCTCCTTGCACAGAATGCATGTCAGGGAAATTGGTCTATAATTTACAGGATCGCTTTTGCTGCCTTTCTTGTATGCTGGACTGACAAGAGTGGTGGTCCAGGCTTGTGGGAGTTTGCTGGAATATGTGTTGTATTATTGTGGATATTTCTCTGGCAGTCTCCTTTAATACTTTTGTTGGGATTTCATCTGTTCCTGATGCCTTGTTTGGCTTTAGAGCTTCAAACTGTTTTATGATGCCATTTATTCCGACATTAAGTGTTTGGATTGAAGGGAATGGTGATAGGCCTTTAGTTGGGATAGGAAGTTGTTCTTTGGTGAAAGCTGATTTGAAAATGTCATTTAGTGTGTTTGCTTTGTCGTGATCAGTTGTTTACATCTTGCCATTTGCTTTTAGTGTTGGGATGCCAAGGTTTTCAGTTTTTTGTTGTTTAATGAAGGACCAGAATCGCTTAGGGTTTGTGGTGAGGCTTTCGCCTATGATGTTATTGATGTAGCTGTTGTAGGATTTGGTTATTTCTTTGTTGACTTCTTTTCTTAGGTTCTTGAAGTGTTCCCAGTGTTTTTTTTTCTGTTTTTTTCTTAGCATTAGCATGAGTTTTGTCCCGTTTTCTTTGTAGTCTGATTATGATTGTGATCCAGGGTAAATGTTGTTTTGATTTTGTCATGCGGCTAGGGATAGATTGTTCTAGCAGTTGAGGTAAGTTTTGGTGAAAGAAATTCCAATTTGTACCAATGACTAGATTATCAGGATTTTGGACAAAGTACTTTTGAGCAAGAAGGGTACAGTTTGATTTGAGGGCTCCCCAGTTTGCAGACTTATAGTTGTACACTTTGTATGGTGGTGTGCTTTTCTTCATGGGGTTCATATTAATGTGAAAGAGAACAGCTTCGTGATCGCTCATGCCTGTCACTGTGTTTACCATGGAGATAAGGGCGGGGTTTGATGTAAGTATAAGGTCAAGGATATTTCTAGAGTCTAGTCGGGTTGCTTCATTTACCATATTTGTTAAACCATATTCACTGACTATTTCAAGTAGTTTGTTGGGTTTTGTTGCTGTGTGTTGGTTTGTTGTACAGAGGTTTTCCCAGTTGATGTCTGGTAGGTTTAGGTCCCCGGCGATTATAACTAATGGAGGAAGTTTGCAACCGTGGTAGAGGATAGCCAGGGATTCATTTAGGGCTTCCAGGCATGTTGTATGATCATTTGAGGGTCTGTAGTAGGATGTCAAATAGATGGCTTTGTTATTAGTTGTAGTTTAGTCCAGACTATTTCACATGTAATATTTTGTTTATTTTGGGGGGTCTGCAGTTACCTATGTCATTTCTCAGTGCTATTAGAACACCACCTCCATGAGTGTTGCAGTCCTTTCTGATTGCTTCATAGTTTGCGGGAAGAAAGAATATGTGGGGATGCTTGAATCAAGTTTGGTTTCCACTAGGAAGAATATGTCAGGGTTTGTCAAATTTTGTGTTGCCTGAAGTTGGGATACTTTGGCTGTGCTTTTTATACCGTTGCAGTTGATCAGCATGGCTTTTAGTTTAGATTTTGTTTTAGTGTTTGCTCGGTCGGAGGTAGATGCATTTGCTGGATTAGGTGCAAATGTAGGGATTTGGTCATCCAAGCTATTTGTGTAATTACTGCTGTCTGGAAGAGAGTGCAAAACTAAGTATTGGTTTGATGTGGTTATGTTGCTTGAGAATAGACATCTGGAATAGTTTGGGAGCCCACAGCAAGAACAAAACCATAGGACAGTGTTGTGTTTTAACTGTTCATATGTGGTATCATTTATTTGGTCACACGAGGTGTGGTACCAGCAGTCACATTCATCACATTGGATGACATGGTGATGTTCATGTACCTCATGACTGCAGGTGCCACATGGGAAGTCTGGAGTGGAGGTTGACATGGGGCCAGGGTTTGGATGAAGGTCCCCTGCTTGGACTAGTAGTCCACAAATATACAGTAAGGACAGGCTGTGAGGTTTAGTTGGCATCATCTTGTTTTTCTTTGTAACTGTGAATTTGGGAAAGGATGGCAGCTTTCTTGTCAGTGTTGTTGAAAATGTGGAGGTTATCGTCACTTGTGGAGTTTTGGTGGAGGTAGCTATGTATGTTTGCAGCAACAAAGCACAGGGCTATGAGCAGTGTGAACTTCTTGTTGAGGCTGTGGAGTGGATTGCTAAATATAATATAAGATTCCGAAAGAATTAGCTATATGATTTAAAATCAACCAATACCAAACTAAGTTAGGGAAATGGTCTTTACAGCTATGCACAGGTTAAATAATGTCTATCTGAAGACAGCCATACAGTGACAATGAGTTTTATTTCCCTACGACCCCTTGCAGAGTATGAAAGAATATTTCTCTCTACAGTACATTTTAATAGAACTTATTGTATTCTTAAGAACATCTAGACTTATATTGTATAAATCATAATTACAGTATGTAAAACATAAACATGCATAAAATGTTCAGTGACCTTACTGTAATAATTTTATAATCAGCAGTACAAACCAAATAATGTGAAATAGTGTAAAATAAAATAAATCATGTATTATAGTATTTATACATGTATTGCACAATTTGAACTCATTTATATGTAATTAAATGACTAGTAAATTATCTATAAGCAACAATGTTTCATCTATGCAATTCAGTCTTGACAGGAAATGTGTTAGTTAGACAAATTTTGACATGATGACATTAATAAATCTAGAAAGATGTGTCAAATGTTTCACATTATGTACATTAAACAACTGGTTAATTTTCAAAATATTAGGTCTGGTTCTAAAGTATTTCTTTATGTATTTTGATATTTCTTCTACTAGTGATGGACATACATCAGTACATAATGATATTTATCACCTTGGTCTCCATTGTTGCATAAGTTACACAGCCTCTGAGCACTTTCAGGGAAATAACGACCAACAGAAATATATAATTTGTGATTTCCACAACCAAATTTACATAAATTGATTCCGTCAGTTGGGCTGAAGTAGATTAGATACTTCTTGAACCCTACTTCATTTTTAAATATTCTGTAATTTGAACACAGCCTATTTACATGAATTTCATTGTGCCATGTTTTTCTGTTGATGTCTTTCATTGTAAGTTCTAGGGTATGCTTCAACCATTTTGTATTTATATATTCATGATCATGCCACATGTTAGATAGTCCACATCCATCAGTGATACTCTTGATTTTTTAAATACATTTTGATTTAAAATTATCTGTGTCGTGGAAGTTTGTCATCATTCTAAATATAATACTAGATAGCTTGCTTTGTTTGCCTTCAATTAAGTGTACCCAAACATTTATCATTCTCATTTCTATAATTGTTGTCACACTTTGTCTGCCCACTTCTCCACATACCATACAATTTGCAGTGTTCCTGTTAAGTTTTAATAGACTTTTAAAGAATTTTCTGTGGAATCTCTCAGTCTGCTCTACATTCTGAAAACCCCATATTTCACTACCTTATAGCAGGGAGATGGATGGTCAGTGTATCAGATGGCCTGCCACAGGGTCTGATTAGCAAGCATTTCATTGATAGTGTGTGGCTTAATCTAATTTTATTGAAAGCCATTGTCATAGTTTAGTGCATCAGTTGGCACAGGAAATGGAAAACAGGATTAACCTGTCTCAGGGGAAACATTTAACAATGTGTGACCAATTAGAGCTTGGCATTATTGACTCAATGAACTCCTATAATTCCGGATAAACAATGGTCAAGTATAGCCCTTTTTGTCATTATTTATTGTGCACGGGTACGAGGACGTCAACAGAATTAGAAATATATTTGAAAAGTATTTGAAATACTTTTGAAAAGTATTTGCATTTGACATAAACAAAATGTAAATAGCAAATAAAAAAGGAGACAGGTTTTCTCGTTGACGCACTCCGACATCACATGAAAAGAAGGCTGACAGGGCCTGGCCCTGCTTTACACATGACTTAGCGTTTTCTTACATATTGTATACAACCTTCAACACATTACCATTAATACCACAAGAAATTAACTTAGGCCACAGTGAGGATCTGTCTACCAGATCAAATGCTTTTGTATAATCAATGAAGGCACAGTAAAGCCTTTTACAACGAAAAAAAAATACAATTCAACCAATGGGTATAAAACAAATATATGATCAAGGGTGGAATACCCCTCTCTGAACCCTGCCGGTTCTTCACCTATAATACTCGTTTCATGTAGATATGTGGCCAGTTTTGCATTAACAGAGGCTGTAAGCAACTTGCCTATGCAGCTTAATAGTGTAATGCCGTGATATTTGCCTGGGTCATCTATTGATCCCTTCTTTTTGTATCTGGGCTTAATGATCCCTGTGCACCAATGGTTAAACAATAGTGTCAACTAGTTGAATGGGGCTGTTTTAATTTATAACATTATCAATACCACACGCCTTTTTATTTTTAAGTTTTTTAATTAGTGATAGTACTCCATCTTGTGTGAAAGGTCTTTTTATGAGTTCATTTAGTGAAAGGGTAATCTTTCTTTGGTCGAAAGGTATCTCACTAGCTGCAGTTTCACTTTCTGGTTTTTCACCGATTTTTTTAAGTGGCTCATAAACATATCCAGTGAAATATTTCCACGTTTTTCTTTGCTATTTCTTGCTTTATTAAGCGTGCCCAGTATTCTGCAGGTTTGCTATGTTTTAGGTTGCGCAAGTTTTCATGTAAAAGTTCGCTTACTATACTGTCCTGAGTCCCGTTGAGTCCTGCCCTTAGGACCGTGGATGCCAGGTAGATGCCGGGTTGGCCCTCCGGGCCCCCTGGCATTTATGTCGAGTCCAGGGCATCGCCCAGTCTATAATCTGCTATCTATGCCACTTGATGTTGTCATTTATCCTTTTTCGACTAGTATATGTAGTTGAATATAGCGCTCTTCTATTATTGCAACGACGCATGAACATAATTGCGTAACTGGATTTGGTCATGAACCTCTCAATTTACCCAAGTCACGGCAAGTGCAAATCCAGGAATATAATTATGGCCATGGCACAAATAAGTCACATTGAATGCCATGGCATATGACAATGTGACATTGTCATATGCCATGGCAATGTCATTGCATTGGTAAGTCATCATTAGATTAAAACAATTGTACTAGACTAGATGACTGAGAATGGTTATTTTTAAGTGTACACAACAATGGTATTTATATTCAGGGGTCTACACAACTATCGTAGAACATAGTTGTTTCAGTTAGGTGGTGTAGCAAAACAACAAAGTACAGTGACTGAGTCAGTGATGTCTTTCACAAAACTGAAGTATTGAAAATGTCCAGGATCCTGAACAATAGAAGTTTGTGAAGGTATTTGAACAGGTCTGCTGAGGACATAATGTAATATGCTTTGAGTCGGGACAATGAATGTTGGAGTGACGTGTAGGGGTGTAATGATACATCAAACTATCAATGCATTGTGATCTAGTCAACGCCACAATTTGCTATCCACAGTTATCAACCGACTTCAAGGCCACGCAATGATACCACCCGTACATTAAGATTTCGGACTGCTTGTCTTAGGTGCTTGCTTGCACATAACACTATCGCTACCACAGCAGTTTTGACACTATCGCAGTAGTAAGGCTGTCTCCAATAGACACCTCTTGTGATGTAGTGTAAATTAAGTGTCATGCTTTTGCTTTTTTGCAGAACCTGCTAAGAACTCTTGCTTGGATATGGCCGACAGGGAAACTGGCAGCAAAAATGAGCCACAGTCAGAGACAGCTGTGACACATGACAGTAAAGCTGTCCCCACAGATGAGACACATACAGAGACAATCATAACATATGATGACAAACCTGCCAGTAAAAATAATTAACATAGACAAACTGCTCAGACAAATGACAACAAATCTGCCAGCAATGGTGGGTCAGAAATGGAAACAAATTACACTAAAGTTGAAAGTCTACCAGTATGTTATCACATCTGTCAGCTCAAGAGTGTAAACAACTGTTTGTATGGACACAAGTCTGTTTGATACAATTAATATTATATATTTTGTAAATATTTTGTAACCGGAGTAATATTTTTTTTCTAATTTTGACTGGAATGTACATGTACTAGGAATTGTACTTGCAAATTTATAGTAATTTGTTTGACATTAGACATTGATGTTCTGAGATGATCCATAAAGTCCTTGGATTGTACTAGATCAGATGTACTCTGTTGTTATCGCAGGCTGCAGATCTGACAGAGACGATGACCAAACATTACAACCAGTTGCAGGAATCAGGACTTGAGGAACGCACTAAGAGTCGTATCTTCTACATGCGCAACTTTGACAACTGGATAAAGAACATGACCATCAGTAGGTGTTTCTCTTCTCTCGCAAGTAACCACCGACAATGGTTTGCATCTCATAAAGTATTTGAAATATTTAATTTAAAATTGTGTTTTGAGTAGTATTTCTGGGCACCACTATTTATGGTGTGATGCCTTAACTTGTAGCCCATATAATTTTGGTACCAGTTGTATACTTAGAATAGAAGAAGCAGATGGAAATAGAAGGAAAACAAACAAAAGTCTAGGACTACAGGGGAAAAAGGAGAACAACAACAAGATAACCTGTTTTAGGGATGATCTCATCAGTTCACGAAGTCCTAAAATACATTAAGCAATGTGTCGGGGTAACTTCATCTACACCACCTATCGCAAAGGGAATAAGTGACACAGTGGTGCCACACAGTAGGATTGAAGCACTTTGATCAGTCCCAAACACTGGATTCTCTATAGGAACTTAACTCTACTTTGACAATAGTTATTGTTTTCCATTTAAGTACTCTCCAGTCCGTAGACTGGAGAACCTCAAATACGAAGTGTGGGGGGACCTTGTGACGGTTGTGTCATGGGACATGAGGACATGGGACCCCCGGAGAAAGCAGACATGATTGTGAGTGAGCTGTTTGGTTCGTTCGGAGATGGCGAACTCTCCAGAATGCCTTCACGGTGCAGATCTCTTTCTCAAACGCAACTCATTTTCTTAATTCTTCTTTTTCTGTGTGCCGTGTCTGTCACAGGCATTGGCGATCATGACCCTCCAAACAACACAGTTATTTGTAGTTTGTAGCAGTTCCTTTTGCACAATGTTTACAGAGTATCTATTATTTTCTCAATTAATATTAGTTTTTGAATTGTTTTAATACATTGTTTTGACATAGACCAACATATAACATTAATGTGCATGATTATTTAATTATTACTTTTAATTACAAAAGGTGGCTCCCATGTTAGCAACATTCTGTGTCTTAATCTTTATTATCTTATTCCTGATGTTAGTTGTTTCAGCTTGTAACATTACTATGTGGTAAAAATAAATCTGTTCATCCGTCTGTCTATATATCTGCGTGACTCTGAAGTATCAAATTGACATCTATCACAAATTGTTTAAACAAATACTGCCTCCACAAATGCCAGAAATTATTGTAGCTCACTTTCTAGATACAACTTTACAGATTTGTTATCCAAATATATAATTTTCTCATTGAATGGTTACACAGGTTCCCTTTCCAGACCAACTTGAGGTATTTTGTCTGCGTATCTAACTTGTATGTTATGTGCAATATTTGCAGATGACGGCATCAGTATTCACAAGAACTACACATCGTTTCTCGCTCCACTTTCATCACCCAAGTTGTGGAGGGAGACAAGAAACTGTAAAAATCAAAGTAAACCTGCTGATGTACGTATCACAATTACGACATCATCAAGAATGACAACCAAGTTACGGCTGAATAGTGCGACATCAACATTTATTAGGATTTTATGACTTCAATAATATCTATGCACAATGTTTTGCTGCTCTGATCTGATCATTCATCTGCGTATTTGAAAAAGAAAAAAATTGATGATCAAGTAAAATAAACAGGTTTACAACAGACCACTGTAATTCATTGTGCTTAATTATAATAAACCACTTCTATCTGATATGTTTCAGGCGTCGTTTGAGAAACTACACAACATGAATGTACTCGACACAGCCAAGCCTCTCTTTCACTTCCATCATCCTAACAGGGTCAAAATTTAGTCATGAACATCTAATGATTTCCCATGTGGAGTGTGTTCGGTCAGCGTCGCTCAGCGAGTCTGACACTGTTTATTTTTCTTGCTGTACTTTATATATGTCTAACATTTGTTTTGTGATTGAAAGTCCAAAATTATTCACAAACTTGTGTATTAGCATTGGCTGTTTAAAAAGAAAAATTTACTAATTTGTGCACGAATATGCATACCATAAACTGTGACATGTCACTCGTAGTAAATAGATAATCTGGTGGAACTTGAGCGGGATTTTGTGATTCTACCCCCCTGATTCTGCAACTGATTAAGGGGAAGAAGAAAATAATGGTTGATGAATGTGAAGGAATACATTTTGCATAGTAATTGTAACATGGCTGAATGCTTCCTGGAGAAGTTGGGGTTTGCCAGAGTGACATGTAAAGCACTTTAAGTTGTCCTAAGGGCTGGATACCAGGCTGTATAAGAACTTAATCATGTTAATCTTTATATAAATCAGACCAAAGCATCCATTTGATTCTGTCATGACATTCATAACATTATAGTTTGTGTTCTGAATTCTTTGCTCTGTGTCAATAGCTGGATATGTTTATTTGTAGATGCAACACCAGACAACAATCGCAATAACGTGCTATGATTCAATGTACAAGAAAGTGTACTTCTGCACGGGTTTGCGGGATACTTTGAATGTTTCTTGTATGCTGATGTCGCACTGAGTAAGTACATTTTAAATGTGAACTCTATAAAATGCTTCAAAATTCTGTTTTTAGAAGTTGTCACCAGAAATGCATTGTTGTTGGGATATAGAAATAAGACTTCATATGATATTGTTGGTGTGTGTCGTGTCAGGAACAGAGTGCCTGTATGATGTTGTTGGTGTGTGTCGTGTCAGAGAACAGAGTGCCTGTATGATATTGTTGGTGTGTGTCGTGTCAGAGAACAGAGTGCCTGTATGATGTTGTTGGTGTGTGTCGTGTCAGAGAACAGAGTGCCTGTATGATGTTGTTGGTGTGTGTCGTGTCAGAGAACAGAGTGCCTGTATGATGTTGTTGGTGTGTGTCGTGTCAGAGAACAGAGTGCCTGTATGATGTTGTTGGTGTGTGTCGTGTCAGAGAACAGAGTGCCTGTATGATGTTGTTGGTGTGTGTCGTGTCAGAGAACAGAGTGCCTGTATGATGTTGTTGGTGTGTGTCGTGTCAGAGAACAGAGTGCCTGTATGATGTTGTTGGTGTGTGTCGTGTCAGAGAACAGAGTGCCTGTATGATGTTGTTGGTGTGTGTCGTGTCAGAGAACAGAGTGCCTGTATGATGTTGTTGGTGTGTGTCGTGTCAGAGAACAGAGTGCCTGTATGATGTTGTTGGTGTGTGTCGTGTCAGAGAACAGAGTGCCTGTATGATGTTGTTGGTGTGTGTCGTGTCAGAGAACAGAGTGCCTGTATGATGTTGTTGGTGTGTGTCGTGTCAGAGAACAGAGTGCCTGTATGATGTTGTTGGTGTGTGTCGTGTCAGAGAACAGAGAGCCTCTATGATGTTGTTAGTGTGTGTCGTGTCAGAGAACAGAGTGCCTGTATGATGTTGTTGGTGTGTGTCGTGTCAGAGAACAGAGTGCCTGTATGATGTTGTTGGTGTGTGTCGTGTCAGAGAACAGAGTGCCTGTATGATGTTGTAGGTGTGTGTCATGTCAGAGAACAGAGTGCCTGTATGATGTTGTTGGTGTGTGTCGTGTCAGAGAACAGAGTGCCTGTATGATGTTGTAGGTGTGTGTCGTGTCAGAGAACAGAGTGCCTGTATGATGTTGTTGGTGTGCGTCGTGTCAGAGAACAGAGTGCCTGTATGATGTTGTTGGTGTGTGTCGTGTCAGAGAACAGAGTGTCTGTATGATGTTGGTGTGCGTCGTGTCAGAGAACAGAGTGCCTGTATGATATTGTTGGTGTGTGTCGTGTCAGAGAACAGAGTGCCTGTATGATGTTGTTGGTGTGTGTCGTGTCAGTGAACAGAGTGCCTGTATGATATTGTTGGTGTGTGTCGTGTCAGAGAACAGAGTGCCTGTATGATGTTGTTGGTGTGTGTCGTGTCAGAGAACAGAGTGCCTGTATGATGTTGTTGGTGTGTGTCGTGTCAGAGAACAGAGTGCCTGTATGATGTTGTTGGTGTGTGTCATGTCAGAGAAAAGAGTGCCTGTATGATGTTGTTGGTGTGTGTCGTGTCGTGTCAGAGAACAGAGTGCCTGTATGATGTTGTTGGTGTGTGTCGTGTCAGAGAACAGAGTGCCTGTATGATGTTGTTGGTGTGTGTCGTGTCAGAGAACAGAGAGCCTCTATGATGTTGTTGGTGTGTGTCGTGTCAGAGAACAGAGTGCCTGTATGATGTTGTTGGTGTGTGTCGTGTCAGAGAACAGAGTGCCTGTATGATGTTGTTGGTGTGTGTTGTGTCAGAGAACAGAGTGCCTGTATGATGTTGTAGGTGTGTGTCGTGTCAGAGAACAGCGTGTCTGTATGATGTTGTTGGTGTGCGTCGTGTCAGAACAGAGTGCCTGTATGATGTTGTTGGTGTGTGTCGTGTCAGAGAACAGAGTGCCTGTATGATGTTGTTGGTGTGCGTCGTGTCAGAGAACAGAGTGCCTGTATGATGTTGTTGGTGTGTGTCGTGCCAGAGAACAGAGTGCCTGTATGATGTTGTTGGTGTGTGTCGTGTCAGAGAACAGAGTGCCTGTATGATTTTGTTGGTGTGTGTCGTGTCAGAGAACAGAGTGCCTGTATGATGTTGTAGGTGTGTGTCGTGTCAGAGAACAGCGTGTCTGTATGATGTTGTTGGTGTGCGTCGTGTCAGAACAGAGTGCCTGTATGATGTTGTTGGTGTGTGTCGTGTCAGAGAACAGAGTGCCTGTATGATGTTGTTGGTGTGCGTCGTGTCAGAGAACAGAGTGCCTGTATGATGTTGTTGGTGTGTGTCGTGTCAGAGAACAGAGTGCCTGTATGATGTTGTTGGTGTGTGTCGTGTCAGAGAACAGAGTGCCTGTATGATGTTGTTGATGTTAGATATCCGAGTGCGTGTATCCATGGGGGTGTTTGTTGATCCTGAATGCTTGTATCCAAAGTTGATTCTGAGTACGTGTATTCAGGGTTGATATTGAATGCTTGTATCCAGGGTTGATCCTGTACAACGTCCCATGGCCGAACTATTGGGCTAAATCTGAAGAGACCCTTGTACCTTAGGGGTGTTGACTTCTATGACAGTTGACTGATTTAACAAGATTTAACAAGATTTAACAAGATTTAACAAGATTGCCACCCAGAGAATTAACTCTAGGTAGCAGGTGGACAAGGAAGCCCTTGGCTTATCGAGAGTCCGACCTTTTTATCTATGTGTAACCCGCCCGTCTGAGGTATGTGTCGATTTTATTTTTAAACATATTCACGCTACTAGCACCCACACAATCAGCAGGTAATCTGTTCCATTCATTTACAGTCGTTTGTGAAAATGAAAACTTTCTCATATCCAATCTACTCTGCTCCTTTGCTAATGCAAGATCATGTCCTCTAGTCCTTCTATCTTTCTTAACTGAGAAAAACATATTTCTATCAATATTTTCATAACCCTTCAATATTTTAAACACTTCTATCTGATCTCCTCTCAATCTCCTGGTCTCTAGTGTTGTTAAACCGCATTTTTTTAGGCGTATTTCATAACTAAGATCCCTCAGATTTGGTATCATTTTAGTTGCTCTCCTCTGCACTCTTTCTAGCATATCTATGTCCTTCCTGTGATATGGCCTCCACGCTTGAATACAATATTCTAGATGAGGCCTAACTATTGTTTTGTACAGCGGTATTATTAACTCTTTTTCCTTATACGTTATGTTTCGCCTAATTAATCCAAGGATTTGATTTCCCTTTGAAGCTGCAATTCCGCACTGCTCTGAAATCTTCATATCAGCACTAACGGTTAACCCTAAGTCCTTTTCTTTTACAGTAGTACTTAGTACAGTACCCCCCATTGTATATTCTACCTCTTCGTTCCCATGTCCTATGTGGAGGCATTTACATTTCCCAAAATTGAACATCATTTGCCACTTTTCAGACCATTTGATCAACCTGTCAAGATCATCTTGTAAATGCTGTCTATCTCCATCACTTTTAATCCTTCTAAACACTTTTGTATCATCCGCAAATTTCAACACCTTGCTTGTTATTTCATCATCCAAATCGTTGATGTATATTAAGAATAATATAGGACCTAATACTGATCCCTGTGGTACCCCACTCAATACCGATTTCCAGTTTGAAGCCTCCCCATCAACTACTACACGTTGTCTTCTGTCAATCAGCCATTGTTCTATCCAGTTTATTATACCATTTCCTATGCCATGGGCCTTTAGTTTAAGCAGTAATCTTTGATGTGGTACTTTGTCAAAAGCTTTTTGAAAATCTAAGTAGACGATATCTACTGGTGATCCCTCATCTACCCACTTAGTTATGTCTTCCAAAAAACATAACATATTTGTTAAGCATGACCTCGCTTAAAAAAAACCATGTTGAGATGGGTTTATCAAGTTTTGTTTAACAAGAAAATCCACCATGTGATCTTTAATTAGTCTTTCTAATAATTTACAAATCACTGATGTTAAACTCACTGGTCTATAGTTCTCTGACTTGTTTCTCGAACCTTTTTTGAATAACGGTATAATGTTTGCTTCTTTCCATTCTAAAGGAACCACTCCCTCTTCTAATGACAAGTTGAAAACTGTTGCAAGTGGTATGCTAATTTGTTCTACAATTTCCAATAGTAGTTTGGGTGGAATACCATCCACTCCAGGTGATTTATTATCCTTCATAGCCCTTATTTTCTTAGCTACCATTTCCGGGGTTACAATTAATTGTCCTAAATAGTCTGAATCTGCCCCCTTGAACTTAGCCTCTGGTATTGGCAGTGAACTAATATCTTCCCTGGTAAACACTGAACTAAAATACTCATTCAGGTCTTCTGCCATAATGAATCCCTCTGATATTATATTTCCAGCACTAGAGGACCGACCTTATCTTGAACTTTCTGTTTGCTTCGAACATACGCATAAAAACTCTTGCTGTCATGTTTTATATTACTAGCTAATTGTTGTTCATAGCTTCTCTTTGAATTTCTAATTTCAGCTCTAGCTTGGTTAAGTGCTTCTTTATAATTGTTGTAGTCTTCATCATTTCCAGTACATCTATATGACTTCCACATCATTTGTTTATACTTAATTTTTCTAATGGCTTCTTTCGATAAGTGTTTCTTTTTGGACCGTTTTCCTTGTTTTTTGAAGGGTACAAATTTATTGATTATGCACTTAATTTCACTCTTTAATATATTCCAGCATTCTGTTGCCGTCTTATTTTTCAGTGTCTTATTCCAGTCTATCTTTGCTAAATATTTCCTCATGTCCTTATACCTTCCTTTGTGGATTCTTCTTATACCTTCGATTATGAGTATAAGTAAAAAAAATGTGTTAGGCTATTGTCGGTATATGAGGAACACACCTCTTAGGCAATTGAATGAGTATGAGGAAACTATGTTTTAGATAAATTGATAATTTGAGTAACCAATTTAACTGAATATGGAAAAGCCTTGTGTGCTCACAGTAGACAGAACATAAATAAGAGTTGTGTGTTTCAGGCACTAACTGTGAAGTACAACTCAACATCTGTATCATAAACAACCCATGTGAGAATGGGGGTGTTTGTGAGACCGTGGGAGACTCATACATCTGTAAATGGCCCAGGGCTACAGTGGTGCCACCTGTACAGAGAGTAAGTCTTGTGTTTGTCGATCGTTGGATAATTATCAACTGATTGCTGGAACGGTACTAAAATGCATGAGAGCATCGCTATGAAGCCTTTGGTCCACTGTATATTATATTTGTGGAGCTTAGTGGCACAGTTACTAGAGCAACCGACTCCCAGTCGAGATAACACGGGTTCAAATCCTGTGCTGCAGTGTCAAACCTTGGACAAGTTCGTTCACTCAGCTGTATGAATGAGTACCTGGCTATTAACAGTGTTGGATGGTTGTGTACAAAGTATTTATGTATTAATTGCAGCATGGCTGAATGCTTTCCAGAGAAGTCGCAATGGTGTTTGATTGGACAGGTCTGTCAGGGAATAAAATGTATGTAAAGTCCTTTGAGCAGTCCCAATGACTGGATACTGTGCTGTATAAGAACTTACCTTTTTATTTTGTTATGGATAAACGAATTATGTATATAAAACCATACATTAATATTTGGAAATTCCATTTTCCTGAAACGATGTTCAGATTCCAAGGTTTCCAGATTAGTGAGATCCAGATTAACGAGATCCTGCTGAGATGAACGCTTCAACATGTCGCTCCATTTTGCAGGCAAATCCATTGGTTCGTTTCCGTGGCAAAAGGTACGTAGAGTTGCCCCGGCATCTGCTGCCCCACCAGAACAGTCAGGTGGAGGAGGTGATAGAGATGACTGTCTCCACTGACCAGTCGGACAGTCTGCTGCTGTGGCAAAGTCAGAAGCCTAGCACCAGGGGGCGGGGCAAAGACTATCTCTCTGTCGCCCTACATGGCAGCAAGATCCTATTCAGGTCAGTTGGTTGGAACAACTCGTTTCTGGTATTATGTATATCTAGTACATGAGTCGTTTTTCATATAACTTAATAATCAGGAGGTAATATCCCTCACTTTTAAATATCATCAGTATTAATGTCTTTTGACATCTGAATAATAACTAATATTTAAATTATTAATTATTTTTGTTTTAGTCTGTTATTTTGTAATATTTTATTTAAAAAAACTGATGTATTTGTCTGTGTCTTTTTAATATGTGGGTTCATAAATGCATGTATTTCATTAGTTTTGGATTACTTGTCGAGGAAAATAAACTGGACATTGGAATATGAGATTATAAAGAATGCATTTCTGCCAAAATCAAAAAATTGTTGGGACATGACTTACACGGTTTTTTAGGTTTGTGTACAAAATAGACCTGTGCGACTTAATACCTGTTTCTCTATGGCAGGTCACGTATGAAGTGTTTAGGATATCGATCGGTTATGAACCTTGAATATCTTAAATAGTGAAATTAAGTGCATAGTCGATAAATTTGTACCTTTCAAAAAACAAGGGAAACGGTCTAAAAAGAAACACTTATCGAAAGAAGCCATTAGAAAAATTAAGTATAAACAAATGATGTGGAAGTCATATAGATGTACTGGAAATGATGAAGACTACAACATTTATAAAGAAGCACTTAATCAAGCTACAGCTGAAATTAGAAATTCAAAGAGAAGCTATGAAAAAAAATTAGCTAGTAATATAAAACATGACAGTAAGAGTTTTTATGCGTATATTCGAAGCAAACAGAAAGTTCAGGATAAGGTCGGTCCTCTAGAAGATAGGGCTGGAAATACAATATCAGAGGGATTCTTAATGGCAGAAGACCTGAATGAGTATTTTAGTTCAGTGTTTACCAGGGAAGAAATTAGTTCACTGCCAGTACCAGAGGCTAAGTTCAAGGGGGCAGATTCAGACTATTTAGGACAGTTAGTTGTAACCTCGGAAATGGTAGCTAAGAAAATAAGGGCTATGAAGGATAATAAATCACCTGGAGTGGACGGGATTCCGCCCAAACTACTATTGGAAATTGTAGAACAAATTAGCGCACCGCTTGCAACAGTTTTCAATTTGTCATTAGAAGAGGGAGTGGTTCCTTTAGAATGGAAAGAGGCAAACATTATACCGTTATTTAAAAAAGGTTCGAGAATCAAGTCAGAGAACTATAGACCAGTGAGTTTAACATCAGTGATTTGCAAATTATTAGAAAGACTAATTAAAGATCACATGGTGGATTTTCTTGTTAAACATAACTTGATAAACCCATCTCAACATGGGTTTTTAAAAGCGAGGTCATGCTTAACAAATATGTTATGTTTTTTGGAAGACATCACTAGGTGGGTAGATGAGGGATCACCAGTAGATATCATCTATTTAGATTTTCAAAAAGCTTTCGACAAAGTACCACATCAAAGATTACTCCTTAAGCTAAAGGCCCATGGCATAGGAAATGGTATAATAAACTGGATAGAAAAATGGCTGAATGACAGAAGACAACGTGTAGTAGTTGATGGGGAGGCTTCAAACTGGAAATCGGTATTGAGTGGGGTACCACAGGGATCAGTACTAGGACCTATATTATTCTTAATATATATCAACGATTTGGACGATGATATAACAAGCAAGGTGTTAAAATTTGCGGATGATACAAAAGTGTTTAGAAGGATTAAAAGTGATGGAGACAGACAGCATTTACAAGATGATCTTGATAGGTTGATCAAATGGTCTGAAAAGTGGCAAATGCTGTTCAATTTTGGGAAATGTAAATGCCTCCACACAGGTCATGGGAATGAAGAGGTAAAATATAAAATGGGGGGTACTGTTCTAAGTACTACTGTAAAAGAAAAGGACTTAGGGTTAACCATTAGTGCTGATATGAAGGTTTCAGAGCAGTGCGGAATTGCAGCGTCAAAGGGAAATCAAATCCTTGGATTAATTAGGCGAAATATAGCGTATAAGAAAAAAGAATTCATAGTACCGCTGTACAAAACAATAGTGAGGCCTCATTTAGAATATTGTATACAAGCATGGAGGCCATATCGCAAGAAGGACATAGATATGCTAGAAAGAGTACAGAGGAGAGCGACTAAAATGATACCAAATCTGAGGGATCTTAGTTACGAAATACGCCTAAAAGAATGTGGTTTAACAACACTAGAGACCAGGAGATTGAGAGGAGATCACATAGAAGTGTTTAAAATATTGAATGGTTATGAAAATATTGATAGAAACATTTTTTTCTCAGTTAAGAAAGATAGAAGGACCAGAGGACATGAAGCTACATTAGTAAAGGAGCAGTGTAGATTAGATATAAGAAAGTTCTCATTCTCACAAAGGACTGTAAATGAATGGAACAGATTATCTCCTGATTGTGTTGGTGCTAGTAGCGTGAATATGTTTAAAAATAAAATCGACACACACCTTAAAAAGGCGGGATACATATAGATAAAAAGTATTGGACTCTCGATAAGCCAAAAGGCTTCCTTGTCCAACTGCCATCCAGAGTAATTTTCTGGTTGGCAATCTTGTTAAATCTTGTTAAATCTTTAAATAGAACTACTTATTCTCCAGAACAAAGTAGTGTTTGTGGCATTTTCACTATGTGATGGTCCAAGAATTGTTATTTGAATTAAACTAGAAACACATTAAAAAGAACATAATTTGCTGCAAGTATATGCACCTAGATAAATGTGCTACAAGGGTTACTAGATATTATGCAGGCACATAGGACGTCACGCCAGTGCAGTCACATATGTAATGAAATAGTAAATTAAGCAACAAGAAATAAACTTACTTTGGAACAAATGTGACCCAGCTTAACGAAATGAGTTGGATGTCGGCAAATCTGATTTTCCGTAAATGCCATTTATGTGAACAAATTGCGAATCCATAGATTTTGAGATTTCCCCTGAAAATTATTCTTTGGTATACGTTTTATAGATTGCAACTGTAGCTACCCTCTAATTAACTCTGTTTTGTGTATTTTAAAGCGATTTTTGTAGAGCTGTGCGAAGTGTTCCGCTTGATTTCCATTAAATAATGCAGAAAATGCCAGTAATTGCACGTGTTGGCATCTGCTATTTTTGGGACGCTCCTAACATATCGGATACCACCACGAAGCTTGATGCGTCATCTTCCCATATATGGGCATAAATATGCTAATAACTACATTCTGTGACCTCCAGAGAGCTTGGAAGATGCCCCCTGTTTAGGCCAGCTGTGTAAACAATTCAGATCACGTGGTAGCAACGGCAACTGCGTGACCCAGGCAGCTGTTCTCATTGGTTCAGTGATGGGTCATTTACATAATCTGTAAACACGCATGCGCACCATGTATTTCCACCGCGTCACTGCTGACCCAGGTAGCGATTAGGAAGACGTGAAGAATGGCGTTTAAAGTGGCAAAGCTGTTAAATTCGGATGTAAGTGATCGCGCACAGATTGACAGTTTGATCGAAGAGTATTTTTTGGAAGACTTGACGGATGGAAGCGATGCGGACGAGGACGAGAACTTTGCAAACTATGAGACTGATGAAGATGATGACTTCGACTTTCGTCAGAATTACTACGACACGGCAATGGAAGTGGCGAACAGACGGTGGAAATGGTGTCAGATTCTCCGGATGAAGAATTGTGGAAAGCGAACGAGTTCAGGTATTTGTCACTGTTGTTTTAATAATATATTCATATCTGCAATCACGTAGTAAATGCAGTTACTGGTACCCGGTTATATCTGGTGCTTGAATTTGCCAAGCAATGACTTTAGACTGTCTTGTAGGCTGTAGCCTTGACCTTGTAGGTTTGTTTGTTGACAATTTGACAGTCGCCCTTGATTACGGGATCCCATTAATTACCACTGCCCTGACTTCCCATTTTACAATACTTCTTCACTACATGTTATCTTACAGTCAGTCCCTGTTTGGAAATTAAGAATGTGAAACAATAACTAACATGACAAATGACGTCATTAGTGATGGAGTGAAAATATTTAGAGAGAGAAAGAGAACATGTCATGTGACCCACAATACTACTCATGGCCAAATTTAAAAATATTGTATTTGTAGGAAAAACCGAAATCTAATGCATTAAATTACATCTCATTTTGTGTTCTTGGTTTACAGATGTTCCAGCAAGTATAACAAAGGCAGCCCATGTTATACAATCTTTGGAGCGCAACAACTCGTTGAACGGAGGTTGTTGATGGCTGACTTTACACCAAGTACGTAAAATGTAATCGCAGATAATGTATCACATTAGTATTGATCATTGTATGAGTAATTTTAATTGTTCAGTAATTGTTGGTAAAATACTAACCATAATTACATACAATTTGATAATTTCTGACTGTTGATTTATTTATTACAGTTATGTTTAGCATTCATGAGTATGTGCGGTTGCTTAAAAATATTGCCAGAAATCTATTACTTTTGCATAGCTTTGGCAATGTAATTGAACACAGTTGCTCATAAATTGTCAGTTATCAGTTGTTTACTTTTTAATGAAAAAATTATTTGCATTATAATGTTTTAGTACATTTTTAGGGGAACAGATGCTAGTTCTTCTAGGAAAACTGTCGACGATGATCGACCTATCTGAGCGGCTCACAAGGAGGAAAAAGTAAATGGAACAGAAAGTTTTATAACATCAGCGAACCCGGTACTTCCTGGAGGGACACCAGTTGTGCCGTGACACGTTCAAGTTTATACATGCGTAAGCACTGCTGTAATTAAGGCCAGACACCCCAGGTGAAATGGTGTTTTTTGGCAAAAAATACTGAAAATGGTTTTCTGCCAGATTATTATACCTTTGTATGCATACTATCAATAAAGTTAACTTCTATGACAATTACATACCTCTAAGTGAGTTTCAATCATGGATCAAGCATGTCGATATCATGTAATGAAATCCATTATGCAATCTTTGACAGCCATTTTCTCAAAAACATTTTTCTTCAAATTTCTGCATTTGGAAACGGGATATCTCTTGGAATAATTACGCTATGTAAATAAAGTTTTCAGTGTTGCATTCAGCATATTCTACTGTGTTTTTTAAATCATGACTAGTTTGAAAGATATAGCCATATTTGTTGCCCAAAAACTAGATTTGTTTTCGTATTTTACCAAAAAATTATTTAAAAAATAAAAACAACATTAAAAAAAATCCTCTGATTATTGCACAATAGACTCTATAGAGAACATGGATTTGCAAGAATTATACCTATATATGGATTCATTAAAAAGTGGCAGCTTTTCCAAATTTGCCAATATTTGCTCAAAATGGCTGCCATTTTGTTTGTTACCATGGAAACGGGGGGTCTGGCTGAAAAAAGTTCAATATATATTTTACTCAGTAGGACCCATTTCATGCATTGGGCAGACCAAATTTAACTGTTTGCACAAATAAAAAAATAATCCTATCTACCTGCCGTGTCTGGCCTTAATGGTTGTATATTACTTTGTAATTTTATTAATCTTTAATAAAATTATTTAATATAGTATTAATTACTTTTTAAATAATTAATGTTACAATTATGTTTAAAATTAGATTAGTGTGGAATCACCATTGCCTAGTGATGATTAATGCGTGCCGTCAGAGTTAATCTTCAAACACGATGTTCTGGAATACCCATTGTGAACATGTTTAGCCTGTTACATTTAACAGAGACTACCGTTGTTGAATGTTTTCCATCAATCATGTTAGATCATCAGCCAGAACCGACTGAGTGCTCTGCTCAGTTGGTACAAGGACAACGGGCTCGTCGCTAAAGAACCGACTGAGTGCTCTGCTCAGTTGGTACAAGGACAACGGGCTCGTCGCTAAAGAACCGACTGAGTGCTCTGCTCAGTTGGTACAAGGACAACGGGCTCGTCGCTAAAGAACCGACTGAGTGCTCTGCTCAGTTGGTACAAGGACAACGGGCTCGTCGCTAAAGAACCGACTGAGTGCTCTGCTCAGTTGGTACAAGGACAACGGGCTAGTCGCTAAAGAACCGACTGAGTGCTCTGCTCAGTTGGTACAAGGACAACGGGCTCGTCGCTAAAGAACCGACTGAGTGCTCTGCTCAGATGGTACAAGGACAACGGGCTCGTCGCTAAAGAACCGACTGAGTGCTCTGCTCAGTTGGTACAAGGACAACGGGCTCGTCGCTAAAGAACCGACTGAGTGCTCTGCTCAGTTGGTACAAGGACAACGGGCTCGTCGCTAAAGAACCGACAGAGTGCTCTGCTCAGTTGGTACAAGGACAACGGGCTCGTCGCTAAAGAACCGACCGAGTGCTCTGCTCAGTTGGTACAAGGACAACGGGCTCGTCGCTAAAGAACCGACCGAGTGCTCTGCTCAGTTGGTACAAGGACAACGGGCTCGTTGCTAAAGAACTGACTGAGTGCTCTGCTCAGTTGGTACAAGGACAACAGGCTCGTCGCTAAAGAAAAGCGGGTAGGACACCAAGCGAGCAGTTTCCTTCATCTGTAGCTATGCGGAGGACAACGCATTGGTGCTTCCCAGGCGTATCCCCGGCTACAAGCGCGACGATGTAAAGTTGCTACCGTCGTCAGAGACCAAGACAAAGGTTTACGAGTGCTACAAGTCTGCCTGCGAACAGAAAGGTATTTGAAACATTGTTTGGTCTATGTGTAATGATAATTTACGGAGTTTGTCTTGTCTTTCAGATTGGCTAGCTCATCTGTGGCATCAGACAGGTTAAAGGTCATACTAATGTGTCTACTTATTAATGATAAAGTGAATCTATTTACAAGTAGCCATGCTTTTTTAATAATGGTAACTCTATAAAATAATTTTTCCACAGTATAAAAAAACTCGATCTTGTGCTTAGATTAATGGGAATCCTGTGTACATTATTGCCAACTGTGGCTATGTTTGCAGATCATGCAGTGATGAGCATGTCGGTCTTCCGGTCTACCTGGTTAAAGTTGGTTCCGCACATCCTGACTGCACGGCCTATGACGGATCTGTGTTGGACCTGCCAGTCCAACAATCACATGATATACCGAGGAGTGAACGTTGTAGAGGAGGAGAAGAGCCAACGGTTGAAGAAGCAGGAGGTTTGAGCAGTGAACATACTAACAGTGTTAACAAATTAAAAACAAATTATTACATCATGGCAGTATCTGTACAGTTTTATTTTGTTCATGCTTTATGTTTAAGTACTACGTTTGAGGATATAATTTTATAAATTAAAACAATTATATTACTTCTTTCATATGAAGTTATAATTACTGCTTTCAGATTATGACTTAATTTTCAACAACAAAATTCTTGTCATTCAACATGAAGAGCACCAGACAATTAGAACATTTACTGGAGTACACTGACTGGATTACATGAGATAGGTATAATGTTATGCAAACACGTGCAATTGTTTAGTTTTTGGGGTCTGCTGCAAGGGGCTCCCGAGACAGGTGAATTTCCTCATTGATGAGGCCCATCTCATCTCGAAGGGGTCAAATGCTGTGTTGTCCTACTTGCATTACTTTTTTGAGAATTTTGGACTGGGCGAGACCCATGTCGACCTTCATTGTGACAATTGCGCAGGACAGAACAAAAACCGTTATGTCCTGTGGTATTGTGCATGGAGGGTCGCCATTGGTCTCCACCAGTCCATTACTCTCAATTTTATGCTGGCTGGACACACAAAGTTTGCCCCGGACGGATGTTTTGGGCTTCTCAAGCGGGCATTCAAACGCCATGCGATATCGTCTCTGTCAGAGTTCGAGAGCGTCGTGAATGGGAGCGCCTGTGTAAACTCGGCACAGCTCGTTGGCCTAGAAGACGGTACATCTTTTGTCCCTGTGGCCACTTGAGCCCCTTCTTCAGGCCCTTGATGGGAATTAGGAAGTACCAGCACTTCAGGTATGACCAATTTGTGTGATTGCTATAATTGTACCATTTATTATGATGTATGTGAGAGCCAAGTCAGTTAATGTCAATATAATGTATGTGTACTGTTGTGAAAAAGAATTGACAGCCAGCATTGTTCACTCGTTAACATCTCAATCAAGAGAAACATGGTTCAAATGAGCTTGCTGGCGTTATATAATTGACAATTTCAACCACCCCACATTGTCTTGGTTTACTCAACTGTGTAAATGAAGATATGGCTGTGAACAGTGGTGAATTTAAATGAGTGAGTAGTCTATAGTAATGACATTGTGATTGAATACAAGTCATGTTGGCATGAAGTCTGCCAGGAGGGAGTACACCGGATACTGTTCAGTATAAGAACTGTTTTTAACTTTCAGAAACATATAAATAATACAATAATTATTAAGCACTCCACTTATTCTGTTTGCGATATTAGGTTCGAAGCTGCTCGCCCAAGAGTTGTTTTCGTTAAGGTCACCCCCAAGGATAAAGAGGAAGACATCGACCTGTTCGGAGAGCTGATGCCGACACTCTCCCTGCCTCAGCTCCTGCTGCCATCCCTCCACCTGGACTCGACTTTACTCACCAGGCATATCTCTACCGGCATATCCGACAGTTTGTGAAGGAGGGCTTCGAGGATATCCTATGTCCCTGCCCTACTGAGGAGGTTTGTTCCTGTTGCCAGACCATGTGGGCAACAGGAGACTGCCCCTGTTGCCGGACCGTCCAGAGAACAGCAGCCACAGCGTGAAGTAACTACTGCTGCACTAGGGCGGGGTAGGAGACGAGGCAGGGGACGTGGATGAGGGCGTTGAGTCCATCGGCCATCCTCATCACCTACACACGTGCCGACACCACGCAAGCGAGGAGGCGGCCGCTCTGGAAGGGACGCTTGACCTGGATATTGTTACTGATCTGTTGTTTTTATGTAATTACGTTGTTGTTTTGTATTAAAGTTGTTAAAATACGATAGGTTGTTCGGGTGTTTGCTGTGAAGAGAAAACAACTTTCAGCGTATAGACATGTTTTCGTACATTTGAATAAGTTGTTTTTTTATAAATTATAATTATAACATTCTTACTGACCTACCTGTCAAAACTTCAGCCAGATATGTCCATGCTGACTAAGGTGTAACGGTGGTGCAGATTTTGTGCTTTTCTTAACAATGGCAGTAATTACATAAGCAATTAATGTTATTGCTAATTATTTCTAACAAAGATTTGTTTTCGTAATAATTGAATATCACGAGAGTGCCATTATCTTCAAGTGTTCAAAATTTCAGCCAGATATGTCCATGCTAACTAAGGTATAGTGCTGCAGGTTTTCGCTTTTCATAATAAGGGTGGTAATTACATAGGAAATTAATTGTATTGTTAATTATTTCTAAACAAAAGATTTTGTTTTCATATTAATATGATATCACGAGAATGCCATCATCTTCGAGCTATCCAAATTTCAGCCAGATGTGTCCATGCTAACCAAGGTATAATAGTTGTGCAAGTTTTTTGCTTTTCTTAACAAAGGTGGTAGTTACATAATAAATTAATTGATCTGGTAATTTTTTTTAACAAAGGTGTTATATTCATGTTAACAGAATGTCTTGAGAATTACATTATCTTCGAGTATTCCAAATTTTAGCAAGATCTGTCCATGGTAACTAAGGTACATTTCATGAAACAACGAATATTTTGCATCAACTTTGACGGCCGTTTTCTGGGTTTGAAGGTTTCTATCCCACATGTGTTTATTAAGCCATAACTTCAGTTAGAATTATGATATCTTCTTACATGATACACCATGTGAAAGCAGAGATTCTGCTCTTTCCAACATTACTAATAACTGAATATTAAAAATGTCCTACATCCAACTCATTTCGTTAAGATGGGTCACAAATGTTTAAATAAAGTAAGTTTATTTCTTGTAGTCTAATGGAATCTTGGAGCCATGAACCGTATTATATTTATGAACTGGGAAGTAATGTATTGTGTGTTGCTGTGGTTGTATGAACCTGGAAGTAATGTATTGTGTGTTGCTGTGGTTGTAGCTATGAACTGGGAAGTAATGTATTGTGTTGCTGTGGTTGTAGCTATGAACTGGGAAGTAATGTATTATGTTGCTGTGGTTGTAGCTGTGAACTGGGAAGTAATGTATTGTGTGTTGCTGTGGTTGTAGCTATGAACTGGGAAGTAATGTATTGTGTTGCTGTGGTTGTAGCTATGAACTGGGAAGTAATGTATTGTGTGTTGCTGTGGTTGTAGCTGTGAACTGGGAAGTAATGTATTGTGTGTTGCTGTGGTTGTAGCTATGAACTGGGAAGTAATGTATTGTGTTGCTGTGGTTGTAGCTATGAACTGGGAAGTAATGTATTGTGTTGCTGTGGTTGTAGCTATGAACTGGGAAGTAATGTATTATGTGTTGCTGTGGTTGTAGCTGTGAACTGGGAAGTAATGTATTGTGTGTTGCTGTGGTTGTAGCTATGAACTGGGAAGTAATGTATTGTGTTGCTGTGGTTGTAGCTGTGAACTGGGAAGTAATGTATTGTGTGTTGCTGTGGTTGTAGCTATGAACTGGGAAGTAATGTATTGTGTTGCTGTGGTTGTAGCTGTGAACTGGGAAGTAATGTATTGTGTGTTGCTGTGGTTGTAGCTATGAACTGGGAAGTAATGTATTGTGTTGCTGTGGTTGTAGCTATGAACTGGGAAGTAATGTATTGTGTTGCTGTGGTTGTAGCTATGAACTGGGAAGTAATGTATTATGTGTTGCTGTGGTTGTAGCTGTGAACTGGGAAGTAATGTATTGTGTGTTGCTGTGGTTGTAGCTATGAACTGGGAAGTAATGTATTGTGTTGCTGTGGTTGTAGCTATGAACTGGGAAGTAATGTATTATGTGTTGCTGTGGTTGTAGCTGTGAACTGGGAAGTAATGTATTGTGTGTTGCTGTGGTTGTAGCTATGAACTGGGAAGTAATGTATTGTGTTGCTGTGGTTGTAGCTGTGAACTGGGAAGTAATGTATTGTGTGTTGCTGTGGTTGTAGCTATGAACTGGGAAGTAATGTATTGTGTTGCTGTGGTTGTAGCTATGAACTGGGAAGTAATGTATTGTGTTGCTGTGGTTGTAGCTATGAACTGGGAAGTAATGTATTATGTGTTGCTGTGGTTGTAGCTGTGAACTGGGAAGTAATGTATTGTGTTGCTGTGGTTGTAGCTATGAACTGGGAAGTAATGTATTATGTGTTGCTGTGGTTGTAGCTGTGAACTGGGAAGTAATGTATTGTGTGTTGCTGTGGTTGTAGCTATGAACTGGGAAGTAATGTATTGTGTTGCTGTGGTTGTAGCTGTGAACTGGGAAGTAATGTATTGTGTGTTGCTGTGGTTGTAGCTATGAACTGGGAAGTAATGTATTGTGTTGCTGTGGTTGTAGCTGTGAACTGGGAAGTAATGTATTGTGTGTTGCTGTGGTTGTAGCTATGAACTGGGAAGTAATGTATTGTGTTGCTGTGGTTGTAGCTATGAACTGGGAAGTAATGTATTGTGTTGCTGTGGTTGTAGCTATGAACTGGGAAGTAATGTATTATGTGTTGCTGTGGTTGTAGCTGTGAACTGGGAAGTAATGTATTGTGTGTTGCTGTGGTTGTAGCTATGAACTGGGAAGTAATGTATTGTGTTGCTGTGGTTGTAGCTATGAACTGGGAAGTAATGTATTATGTGTTGCTGTGGTTGTAGCTGTGAACTGGGAAGTAATGTATTGTGTGTTGCTGTGGTTGTAGCTATGAACTGGGAAGTAATGTATTGTGTTGCTGTGGTTGTAGCTATGAACTGGGAAGTAATGTATTATGTGTTGCTGTGGTTGTAGCTGTGAACTGGGAAGTAATGTATTGTGTGTTGCTGTGGTTGTAGCTATGAACTGGGAAGTAATGTATTGTGTTGCTGTGGTTGTAGCTATGAACTGGGAAGTAATGTATTATGTGTTGCTGTGGTTGTAGCTATGAACTGGGAAGTAATGTATTGTGTTGCTGTGGTTGTAGCTGTGAACTGGGAAGTAATGTATTGTGTTGCTGTGGTTGTAGCTATGAACTGGGAAGTAATGTATTGTGTGTTGCTGTGGTTGTAGCTATGAACTGGGAAGTAATGTATTGTGTTGCTGTGATTGTAGCTATGAACTGGGAAGTAATGTATTGTGTTGCTGTGGTTGTAGCTATGAACTGGGAAGTAATGTATTATGTGTTGCTGTGGTTGTAGCTGTGAACTGGGAAGTAATGTATTGTGTGTTGCTGTGGTTGTAGCTGTGAACTGGGAAGTAATGTA
Organism: Escarpia spicata; assembly: GCA_963995525.1. NCBI lineage: Eukaryota > Metazoa > Annelida > Polychaeta > Sabellida > Siboglinidae > Escarpia > Escarpia spicata. Next base: position 11,948,883 of record OZ023209.1, on the reverse strand, counting down.
TTGTGTGTTGCTGTGGTTGTAGCTATGAACTGGGAAGTAATGTATTGTGTTGCTATGGTTGTAGCTGTGAACTGGGAGGTAATGTATTGTGTGTTGCTGTGGTTGTAGTTATGAACTGGGAAGTGGCCCAGCCAACATCAGCTTGGTCACCATCACCGTTAGAAGGTAACATCACGATGCCATTATGTGGTTGTGTGGTCAACATGTACTTCCCGGATTTTTTGTTAATAAACTAACCATGACCACCATATTGATAACATATAATCAGGCACTTCATGAGTGTCATCAGATGTACATTTTCTGAAATTGTCAACTTGAAATTATGGACATTGTGAGGTAAGCATGTTCTGACCTTGATAAAACATGCTTCTTGAAACCGTCTCTTGCGTCTGTGTAGGTAGCGCCATGTGGCACACAAAATACCAAACTAAGCACTTTGGTTTCTTACCTAACCGTGAAAATGATCAACATACAAATGACCAATTTATCCCTTTTGTTAGTTTGTGTAATAATTGATGTATTCAGAATTTCAACAAAATATTCGATGGAATGTCCGAACCCACCACGTTTTCTGATGACTTGACGAAGGTTTTGCTAGGCAACAGGTCACATGATGGATAGGTTAATAATAGGTTGTTATGCTTCAGGGGGCGTGCCTAACCTGGACGGCATGACATTTAGCCAGCACGAGAAGATGCTGGAGGGTTCTGTCAGCAACCTGTACATCCAGGGCAAAGGACCCCCTTGACCTCACCGCTGTCGGGTATGTCGTGGCACCCTGACACCCCTCATTGCTGCGGCCGTACAGTTGCTACAGTGTATCTTCGGGCTACGCAGAACCAACAAACTCAACTCCTACATTGTATGTATCTCTAAATTGTTCTTGTTTTTTTGTTTTGGGGCTAGTTTTGCAGAGTTTTTTCTAATACAGTATGTATTATTTTGTGAGCTTTAGTTTTATTAACAGAAATGTAACCGAATAAAATTATATATCTCGGCTGGTTGATATTTGATTTGAAACTTATTAACAGAACAAGGACAAGAACAAGAACGTTTATTTGGCTGGTTGATATTTGTAGTTTTGTTGTCGTCTTCTGGAAAATGTCTATGATAAAAAATTATTTATCTATTATATGACTGATGAAATTATTAAGTATCGGAAATCGTGAGAAGTGGCAAACAAAATGTCATGAAGGTGGATGGCTATGCAGCAGGAAGGGACATGTTGGAATATTGGTTGGTTGGTTCTGATGGGCCTGATGCTGTAATAGGAAATACTGAAGAGTAGATATTGACTTAAGCAGCGGAGCCAAGTCAACTAAAGAGAAACAACCGCTGTATTTTCAATGTTGCCAACAGAATCTAGACACTGTACACTTGTGTGTAGCTACAGTGATATGAAATGTGTAGATCAGGTCTATGTGAAACATGAGGTTAACCAATGTCTGAATGAATTGTACCTGTAGAATGTAGATATGAATTCTTTGTAATTTTACTTGATTTGTACACTTTTTCTAGCAGTGAAATGTTATCCTTGAACGTTGAAGGGAGATTCACAAAGCAATGTTAATATGATGGAGAGATACGGTAATTATGTGCAATCATACCACATGATGGTCTGATACAAAGTATTTATTGAGTGCAAATGCCAAATACTTATTGAATATTTTTCCACACAGAAACAGAGTTTTAGGGGAAAGAAATCTCGTGATGTATTTTATTAGAATGTGCAACATTTCACATGTCCCATGCCTGCTTTTGTAGTTTTGTAGAGTTGGATGAACCATATGTGGTTTAATGATATCTATGTTCAAAATACAGCATTGTTGCCTTATATTTTAGATGCCTGTATGTTATGCACCAAGATGAACACAGTTTATGGTGTGTAGATCTACATTTAGCTGGGTAATGTTACATGATTCATGTATGTATACTATCAATGGTAACTTGTGTATTATTTATTTTTATATAAAGAAACACAATGTTTCCTCAAGGAGAACATTATTTTGTTATTCCCTAACTTGAACATTTAATCAGACTATAAATTACACAGACACATAGATACATGTGTAGTACAGGAAGGAAGGTGGGTTAAACAACTGCTTATTAAAAACCCTATGTACACTACTGAAACTCAGTGGAGAGCCTAAGCAAAACCTTGTGTACCCATCTGTATCATGGAAAGCATCAAAGAACTATATTTGAGTTAATCAGACTTCTGCTATAAATTATGCAGACATACATAGATACATGTGTAGTATGGGGAGGAAGGTGGGTTAAACAACTGCTTATTAAACCATGAATCTGCTTAGCAGTCGATCCACATAACAATTCAAAACAAGCCAAGATCTCACAAACAGATCACATCCATCTGCAAACATTAACTCAGCTGTGCGCATCACATGGCGCACAGTTATTCATATGCACATGCTAGTGCTTGCCTAATCCACCAGGGGATGCAGCTACCACGTTAAATTATGCCCGCTGTCACAATTCGCTGGATCCCTATATCCCTTACATTGTTACTCCACATAAAATATTGTTTGCGCCATTGCATGTCACAAACATACGTTTATGCAGAACAGTGTAAACTGAAATAGGCCAACTTAATGACATTTACTTTTATTAAGTATTATTTTTTAAGTTAAGTATTATTTATTAAGATTATGCATCCATCAATACAATAATCGAATCAAATATCCACAGCAAACATACTGGCCCCAATCATATTGCTACAAAATATCTACAATTCACCGACCTATTAGTAGTCTCACTAATAGTTATAACAATATTCTTTAATTGTCTCCGGCAGATAGACCTTTATGGTAAACACATCAATAACTGGCATTATGTTAATTCAGCAAAGAGCAAGTCGATTTGTTGTTAAATGTAGAGAAATAAAAACAAAAAGACTAGTCTTTCATTATCTCGGATCATGGGATAAAGTAAATGAGAATTGCCTGTTTTAATATTGAAAATATTGTTGTAATACCAATTACCAATGCCTACCGGTAGTATTATTCAGCATGTGTGTACATGGTCATAGATGTGTCAATAAATTTGTTACAAAAATGTTATCTTGTTATGGTAAGTGTTCATATGATACAGTGAAACCCTGATAATCTAGAAAAAACACATCAAGACATAATATACTTTGCAATGTACATGATTAATTTCTTTCAAAATCCAAACAAATAGGTTTGTGATTAACGTCCATACTGTATGAAGCATGTCAGTTCAAACTGCACAACCAACAGAAGTACCTGGTAAAAACAGTTCTTATCCAAAGTTTTGCTAACAACTACATTTAAACCTTACAAAATTTACTATTGCATTACAGCAGTACACATCCAAGTACTGCACCCATCCTTGGCAAACACACCAGAAGATATATGTATCAGCAGCATAGCCTCTCATACTAGAGTACAGTTCTACTTGTCAAACATAGCATGTCGTCGGCTACTGACGTCTTTCTGTAGAAACCATGCGAGTTGGCTTCTTTCCTCCAGCCATCTTTTTACAGCATAGCACATAGGCAACATTTGCATCACCTGTTGGGGTGCTATCATATATACAAATGGGTGATGTTGGGGGTGACGTGTTGTATTCATGCCCTCTTCTGGTTGAAATACTCCCTTGTTGATGGGTTTTCTCTGTGAATTTAAAACTTTATTTATGTACAAATTCCTTCATTTTCATCCCGATTGTTGTCTGGTGTTGCATCTACAAATAAACGTATCCAACTATTGATACAGAGCAAAGAATTCAGAACACAAACTATAATGTTATCAATTTCATGACAGAATCAAATTGATGCTTTGGTCTGATTTATATAAAGATTAAGTTCTTATACAGCCTGGTATCCAGCCCTTAGGAGCACTTAAAGTGTTTTACATGTCTCTCTGGCAAACCCCAATTTCTCCAGGAAGGATTTAGCCATATTACAATTACTGTGCAAAATGTATTCCTTCACATTCATCAACCATTATTTTCTTCTTCCCCTTAATCTGTTGCAGAATCAGGGGGTAGCATCACAAAATCCTGCTCAAGTTCTACCAGATTATCTATTTACTACGAGTGACATGTCACAGTTTATGGTATGCATATTCGTGCACAAATTACTAAATTTTCCTTTTTAAACAGCCAATGCTAATACACAGGTTTGTGAATAATTTTGGACTTTCAATCACAAAACAAATCTTACACATATATAAAGTACAGCAAGAAAAATAAACAGTGTCGGACTCGCTGAGCAATGCTGACTGAATCCAGCTAACACACTCCACATGGAAAATCATTAGATGTTCATGACTAACCTTTGACCCTGTTAGGATGATGGAAGTGAAAGAGAGGCTTGGCTGTGTCGAGTACATTCATGTTGTGTAGTTTCTCAAACGGCGCCTGAAACATACCAGATAGAAGTGGTTTATTATAATTAAGCACAATGAAGTACAGTGGTCTGTTGTAAACCTGTTTTACTTCAGTGTCAGATTTTGACACGGCTAAAGCCAGCAAAACTACACGTTGACACTGTTACAGCCAGCAACACTACACATTTATACTGTTAGAGCCTGTAACACATTGACACTGTTAGAGCCAGCAACACTACACATTGATACTGTTAGAGCCTGTACCGCATTGACACTGTTAGACTCGGCAACACTACACGTTGACACTGTTAGCGCCTGTAACACGTTGACACTGTTAGAGCCAGCAACACTACTCACTGACTCTGTTAGAGCATGTAACACGTTGATACAGTTAGAGCCAGCAACACTACACGTTGACTCTGTTAGAGCCTGTAACACGTTGACACTGTTAGAGCCAGCAACACCACACGTTGACACTGTTAGCGCCAGCAACCCTACACGTTGACACTGTTAGAGCCAGCAACACTATACGTTGACACTGTTAGAGCCTGTAACATATTGACACTGAAACTGCTTGCAATTGTTAATGGTATATCAATTCAAACTTTTTAAACTTACTTAACTGAGAGTATGATACTATACAGTATGTCTATGTCTTACAAGGGTAGTAACCCTTTTGAATGTAGTTTTCTATAAAATAATATTTTGAATATTAAAAAGAAAGAAAGAGAAGAGGGTAAAAGGAAAGTTGGAACTAAGAAAGAAATAGTGTGTATAAAGACATGTCAAAATGGGAGAACTAAGAGTTGTGAGAATGAGGGAAAGGCCCAAGAAAGGTGGAACCTCATAGAGGGTGGCATGAGGGCTGGAAGGTGACGTGTCACTCACCTGGCACCGCATACTCGTCATAGAGTGCGGCGGTGTGACTGGTGAAGGTGTCTGGGATGGTGATGCCAGCCACTGATGCCTTCAGCCCAATCACACAGCTCAACAGGTTGCCCAGCTGCCACAAACAAAACAATCTGTTATTTTGTCTAAAGTTTTCTGAAATTTATAAACAAATATAATTTAGTGTAGTCGATCATGACTGCAATTAGGATTACAGGCAAAAGTAATCATTTACACTAATTTTCTAAGTGACCGTAAAGTGAGGTTTCAGTGTAATCATATTCATGTACATTTTACAAGTAATAACTGATTACATTGGAGATGTAATGACACGGTTTGTGGCTGAGACAGTTAATTCGATGTGGCGGTGTAATATGACAGGTGTTTGATGTGTTAGTGTATTATGACAGGTGTTTGAAGGTGGTGTAATATGACAGGTGTCTGAAGGTGGTGTAATATGAGTTGTTTGAAGGTGGTGTAATATGACAGATGTTTGATGTGATGGTGTAATATGACAGGTGCTTGAAGGTGGTGTAATATGACAGGTATCTGAAGGTGGTGTAACATCACAGATGTTGTGTAATATCACAGGTTTTTGATGTGATGGTGTAATATGACAGGTGTTTGACATGGTGGTGTAATATGACAGGTATTTGAATGTGGTATAATATGACAGGTGTTTCAAGGTGGTGTACTAATACAGGTATTTATAGGTGGTGTAATATGACAGGTGTTTGACATTATAGTGTAGTGTAATATGACAGGTGTTCGAAGGTGGTATAATGAGACAGGTGTTTGACATTATGGTGTAATATGACAGGTGTTTGAAAGTTGTGTAATATTACAGGTGTTTGATGTGGTATAATTTGACAGGTGTTTGATGTGGTGGTGTAATATAACAGGTGTCTGAAGGTGATGTAATATGACGTGTTTGATGTGGTGGTGTAATATGACAGGTGTTTGATGTGGTGGTATAAAATGACAGGTGTTGATGTGATGGCACTGCAACATCAGGGACCATCTCCAACACAATGGCACTGCAACATGAGGACCATCTCCAACACCATGGCACTGCAACATGAGGGACCATCCACCACAAAACTGTTCAGAAGAGTTAAAACAGATGCAGATAAACACTAATTATGAGAAATATCACATATTATAAGGAGCACGTCTAATTGTACCACTGTACAAAGCAATAGTTAGGCCACATTTGGAATATTGTATACAAGTATGGAGGCGATATCGTAAGAAGGACATAGATAGGCTAGAAAGTGTGTAACGAAGAACAACTAAGCTGATTCCTGAACTGAAAGATCTTGGTTATGAAAGATGCCTATTAGAATGTGGGTTGACAACACTAGAGACTAGGAGACTAAGAGGAGACCAAATAGACGTTTTTAAGATATTGAATGGTTATGAGGATATTGATAGAAATATTTTCTTCAAACTGAAAGATGGCAGTATAAACAGAGGGCACAATGCAGCATTAGTCAAGGAACAGTGTAGGTTGGATATGAAAAAGTACTCATTCTCTCAGAGGACAGTAAATGACTGGAACAAATTATCTGATAATTGTGTTAATGCTAGCAGTGTGAACATGTTCAAAAATCAAATTGACAGCTATCTGGCGAGGACAGGTTATAGGTAGGTGGAAAATTGTTGGACTCTCGATAAGCCAAAGGCGTCCTTGTCCGCAGACCGCCTGGAGCTTACAGCTCTGGACGACAATCTTTTTAAATCTTGTTAAAATCTCAAACACCATGGCACTGCAACAGGAGGGACCATCTCAAACACCATGGCACTGCAACAGGAGGGACCATCTCAAACACCATGGCACTGCAACAGGAGGGACCATCTCAAACACCGTGGCACTGCAACAAGAGGGACTATCTCAAACACCATGGCACTGCAGCAAGAGGGACAATCTCAAACACCACGGCACTTCAACAGGAGGGACCATCTCAAACACCATGGCACTGCAACATGAGGGACTATCTCAAACTGAATGTATTTATATAATTATTAATGTCAAGATATATAATCCTGTGGTAACCATAAGAAAAGCACCATACTCTAGTTACATCAGTATATTTTAACTGCCAATGCCACTTCGGGGGTATACATGAGTGCTGACCTCTGATACAAATTAAACATACTAAATTAATATGCCCCCACTGACCTCTCGAACTGACCCCTCCAGGTGACCTTGTCTTCGTCTGACATCACATTGGCGAGTCTCTCGGCCAGAGGATCTGTGAGCACAACATCAGTTTAATGTCATACGTGGAATGACATCTCTAGCATGCGTCACCAAAGCATCAGTTTAATGTCATACGTGGAATGACATCTCTAGCATGCGTCACCAAAGCATCAGTTTAATGTCATACGTGGAATAACATCTCTAGCATGCATCACCAAAGCATCAGTTTAATGTCATACGTGGAATGACATCTCTAGCAAGCGTCACCAAAGCATCAGTTTAATGTCATACGTGGAATGACATCTCTAGCAAGCATCAGTTAAATGTCATATGTGGAATGACATCTCTAGGAAGCGTCACCAAAGCATCAGTTTAATGTCATACGTGGAATGACATCTCTAGGAAGCGTAACCAAAGCATCAGTTTAATGTCATACGTGGAATGACATCTCTAGCTAGCATCACCAAAGCATCAGTTTAATGTCATACGTGGAATGACATCTCTAGGAAGCGTAACCAAAGCATCAGTTTAATGTCATATGTGGAATGACAACTCTAGCAAGCGTCACCAAAGCATCAGTTTAATGTCATACGTGGAATGACAACTCTAGCATGCGTCACCAAAGCATCAGTTTAATATCATACGTGGAATGACATCTCTAGCAAGTGTCGCCAAAGCATCAGTTTAATGTCATACGTGGAATGACATCTCTAGCTAGCGTCACCAAAGCATCAGTTTAATGTCATTTGTGGAATGACATCTCTAGCACGTGTCACCAAAGCATAAGTTTAATGTCATATATGTATAAATAAAGGAATGAAATTTATTACACCAAAAATTACAAGTACATACTATAATTCAGTATATGCAATAGGTCAGGAGAGTCTCATTAAGGCATTTGATTGCCGCTACCACGAGAGCCACCTTGAACAATAATTTGACTGTCACATAATGTACTTACATTATGCTGTACTCGACCGTCACGTTGCCGTCACATCCCTACTCCCTGATGATGGGGAGGTTGACACTGCCGGCCCAGGGGTCAGCGTAGTAGGTCGCCTGGTCAAACTGGAACTCTCCAGGCTCTGTCGGACACAACAGGGTAGATACATGATGTCCCAGAATGCAACAGTAACAGATTCAGTTAATAGCAATAGGGGTCATGTTCTAGTTAAAGACGAAGAAAAGAGCAGTGTATTTTTGATGAGGACAATGTACCTGGGTTACGAAGACAACATACCTCGGTGGGATGAAGGCGAAGATGACCTTCCAGAAGGAGATGAAGTGGAGGCAGTAGTCAACTCCAGACAGAGGCAGTTCATTGCCGTTTTAATCCTGCTCGGACTCCAGCACCATAGCACTGCAACATGAGGGGTCATCTCAAACACCACGGCACTGCAACATGAGGGACCACCTCAAACACCATGGCACTGCAACATGAGAGATCATCTCGAACACCATGGCACTGTAACATGAGAGACATCTCAAACACCACAGCCCTGCAACATTAGGAACCATCTCAAACACAATGGCACTGTAACATTAGGGACCACCTCAAACACCATGGCACTGCAACATTAGGGACCATCTCAAACACAATGGCACTGCAACATTAGGGACCACCTCAAACACCATAGCACTGCAACATGTCGGATCACCTTGAACACCATGGCACTGCAACATGAGGGACCATCTTGAACACCATGGCACTGCAACATGAGGGACCATGGCAAACACCATGGCACAGCAACATGAGAGACCATCTCAAACACCTTGGCACTGCAACAGGAGGGACCATCTCAAACACCACGGCATGCAACATGAGACACCATCTCAAACACCATGGCAATTTAACATGAGGGACCATCTTGAAATCCATGGCACTGCAACATGAGGGACCATCTCAAACACAATGGCACTGCAACATGAGGGACCACCTCAAACACCATGGCACTGCAACATGAGGGACCATCTCAAACACAATGGCACTGCAACATGAGGGACCATCTCAAATACCACGGCACTGCAACATGAGAGACCATCTCAAACACCATGGTACTGCAACATGAGGGACCATCTTGAAAACAATGGCATTGCAACATAATATACCATCTCAAACATTAGGGCCCATCTCAAACACAATGGCACTGCAACATGAGAACCATCTCAAACACAATGACAAGATTTAACAAGATTGCCATCCAGAAAATTACTCTGGATGGCAGTTGGACAAGGAAGCCTTTTGGCTTATCGAGAGTCCAATACTTTTTATCTACATGTATCCCGCCTTTTTAAGGTGTGTGTCGATTTTATTTTTAAACATATTCACGCTACTAGCACCAACACAATCAGGAGATAATCTGTTCCATTCATTTACAGTCCTTTGTGAGAATGAGAACTTTCTTATATCTAATCTACACTGCTCCTTTACTAATGTAGCTTCATGTCCTCTGGTCCTTCTATCTTTCTTAACTGAGAAAAAAAATTTTCTATCAATATTTTCATAACCATTCAATATTTTAAACACTTCTATGTGATCTCCTCTCAATCTCCTGGTCTCTAGTGTTGTTAAACCACATTCTTTTAGGCGTATTTCGTAACTAAGATCCCTCAGATTTGGTATCATTTTAGTCGCTCTCCTCTGTACTCTTTCTAGCATATCTATGTCCTTCTTGCGATATGGCCTCCATGCTTGTATACAATATTCTAAATGAGGCCTCACTATTGTTTTGTACAGCGGTACTATTAATTCTTTTTTCTTATACGCTATATTTCGCCTAATTAATCCAAGGATTTGATTTCCCTTTGACGCTGCAATTCCGCACTGCTCTGAAACCTTCATATCAGCACTAATGGTTAACCCTAAGTCCTTTTCTTTTACAGTAGTACTTAGAACAGTACCCCCCATTTTATATTTTACCTCTTCATTCCCATGACCTGTGTGGAGGCATTTACATTTCCCAAAATTGAACAGCATTTGCCACTTTTCAGACCATTTGATCAACCTATCAAGATCATCTTGTAAATGCTCTCTGTCTCCATCACTTTTAATCCTTCTAAACACTTTTGTATCATCCGCAAATTTTAACACCTTGCTTGTTATATCATCATCCAAATTGTTGATATATATTAAGAATAATATAGGTCCTAGTACTGATCCCTGTGGTACCCCACTCAATACCGATTTCCAGTTTGATGCCTCCCCATCAACTACTACACGTTGTCTTCTGTCATTCAGCCATTTTTCTATCCAGTTTATTATACCATTTCCTATGCCATGGGCCTTTAGCTTAAGGAGTAATCTTTGATGTGGTACTTTCTCGAAAGCTTTTTGAAAATCTAAATAGATGATATCTACTGGTGATCCCTCATCTACCCACCTAGTGATGTCTTCCAAAAAACATAACTTATTTGTTAAGCATGACCTCGCTTTTAAAAACCCATGTTGAGATGGGTTTATCAAGTTATGTTTAACAAGAAAATCCACCATGTGATCTTTAATTAGTCTTTCTAATAATTTGCAAATCACTGATGTTAAACTCACTGGTCTATAGTTGTCTGACTTGTTTCTCTAACCTTTTTTAAATAACGGTATAATGTTTGCCTCTTTCCATTCTAAAGGAACCATTCCCTCTTCTAATGACAAATTGAAAACTGTTGCAAGCGGTGCGCTAATTTGTTCTACAATTTCCAATAGTAGTTTGGGCGGAATCCCGTCCACTCCAGGTGATTTATTATCCTTCATAGCCCTTATTTTCTTAGCTACCATTTCCGAGGTTACAACTAACTGTCCTAAATAGTCTGAATCTGCCCCCTTGAACTTAGCCTCTGGTACTGGCAGTGAACTAATATCTTCCCTGGTAAACACTGAACTAAAATACTCATTCAGGTCTTCTGCCATTAAGAATCCCTCTGATATTGTATTTCCAGCACTATCTTCTAGAGGACCGACCTTATCCTGAACTTTCTGTTTGCTTCGAATATACGCATAAAAACTCTTACTGTCATGTTTTATATTACTAGCTAATTTTTTTTCATAGCTTCTCTTTGAATTTCTAATTTCAGCTGTAGCTTGATTAAGTGCTTCTTTATAAAGGTTGTAGTCTTCATCATTTCCAGTACATCTATATGACTTCCACATCATTTGTTTATACTTAATTTTTCTAATGGCTTCTTTCGATAAGTGTTTCTTTTTAGACCGTTTCCCTTGTTTTTTGAAAGGTACAAATTTATCGACTATGCACTTAATTTCACTATTTAAGATATTCCAGCATTCGGTTGCTGTCTTATTCTTCAGTGTGTTATTCCAGTCTATCTTTGCTAAATATTTCCTCATGTCCTTATACCTTCCTTTGTGGAAAGTTCTCCTATACTGCCTTTTACTATTCCTTTCTGATTTTACTTTGATGGTAAAATGTATCTGGTTGTGATCACTACTCCCCAGTGGCTCACATATCTTGACATTGTCAACTAATTCTTTCTGTGAGGACAAAACTAAGTCTAACACATTCTCTCCCCTGGTTGGTTCTAGCACATGTTGAGAAAGGAAACTATCTTGTACTAAAACTAAAAACTTGTGGTCCTCACTCCCCATACTCTGTAGAGATTTCCATTGTATATGCCCATGGTTAAAGTCCCCCATAATAATACAGTTCCGTTTGCTTACTTCCCTTATAGCGTTTTGTATTTTTTCATTCTCTTCTATGCTTATGTTTGGACTTCGATAAACTAACCCAACTGTTAACGTTGAGATTCCTGTAACTATGTTACACCAAACAGCTTCTTCGCAATCTGCTTCTCTTTCTAATTTTATTTCATAAGCCTGGATAGATTCTTTAATATATAAAATAACTCCACCTCCCTTTCTTCCTATTCTATCTTTCCTAAACATTACATATCCTGTTAGTCCCAATTCGGCATCTGATATATCAGTGGTGGCCCACGATTCGGTTATACCTATTATGTGAGGGTCAATATCTTCTACCATAATGTTTAGTTCACTTCTTTTGTTTACTATGCTCCTTGCATTTAAACAAATGCATTTATATCCTGATTCAGAACAGTTTTCCAGGCTGTTCTTTGCCGATTTATTTCTGCTGTCTTTATCTATGCCTCCAGTTTCAGGCTTCTCTGTGAATCCCCCCTGCGAATCTAGTTTAAATAAATGCAGCCTGTCAACAGATTGCAGCAAGTTCTCTGAGAAAACTGCTGCCCCCTTTCCACTTAGATGTAGGCCATCTCTCATGTACATATCTTCCCTCCCAACAAAGTATCCCCATAAATCTACGAATCCCACCCCTCTTCTTTACACATCTGCTCAACTAGTGCATTGATCGCCATCCTCTTGCAGTTTCTATATGTCGGCCCCCTTCCTCCCATTACTGGCAAAATTCCTGAGAGGATAATCTGTTCTACTCTTGTCTTCTTTAACTTCTTCACTAACTGTCTGTACTTCTGAACTATCCCAGTTGTTCCCTCCGTCTCTGCGTTATTTGTCCCTACATGTACTAGTATAGACCCTCCCTTGCCATGCCCCAGTACCTTCTCTACCCTTTCAGTTACATGTTCTATCCTAGCCCCCGGTAGACAAACAACGACGTCCTCCCCCTCGCTTAGTCTTTTCTGTCTTTCTCATAATCGAATCGCCCATAAACACCCTCTCTTTCCTCATTGCCCCCTCAATCACTGCCTCAGTGTAGCTCTTTCTACGGTTTGCATCTGTCTGGTTGTAATCTTGTTCCCCTGTCTTCTGCTCTCCCGTCACAATCTCGTCCGTTCCATTCTTTCCTGACGCTGTTTCTCTTGTCACCTTTCTTCCTGTCATCGTCCCTCCCGACTTCTCTTCTGTCACATGTACTCTCACTTCCTTTCTTCCCGTCATCTTTCCTCCCATTGCATTTCCTTCTCTCCTCTCCCGTCTCTTTTTCCCTCCTACCTCTTTCTCTACGGTCACTTTCTCTCCTGCCACCTTCACACCTGTCACATTTCCTGCCGTCGATCCTCCACTTTCTTCCCCTCCGATCACCTTCCCTCCTCTCAGTCTCCTTTCCTCGGTCTTGTTGCCACTACTCTGCTCCTTCAGTTTCACAGTATTCCCAACTTTATCCCTGTCGTCTCTCTCCATTCCGTCTGTCTTCTTGCTGATTCTCATCTCCATCCCCTTCACAATATCTACCAACCTAGCTACCTCTTTCTCCAGACATTTCACCTTCCAACACCCCACGCACTGAAAGGTGAATCCCTCTTCCTTGGTTTCTGTCCATGACTTCGTACAGCCGGATAAGGCAAAATCTACCCAACTGTGGCAGTCGTCGCACACCAAGTGTCTCTTTGCCTTGACTTGCCACTTGCAAGGCGCCATATCAGAATTTATTTAATAATAATAATCTAATTAGCTATTTAAAATAGTTTTGTCAACTGTGTTTACACCATTCACTGTCTATGTAGTCTTTAAGAAGACTATTTTCTGTGCACAAATGTTACACTTTTCGTAAGATTGCGTACGCTAGACTGCCTTATTTATTTAGGTTATACAGCGCCCTAGCGAATAAGAGAGACACTAGCTACATAAACTTAGTTCGCCCGATTATCGCAAATGCTTAATTTTAACAACAAAGCTACCTTATCAAAATGTCTAGCAGGTACTGACTTACACAGATATTATCTTATGTAGGTAGTTTATGGTTGTTACTTTATCACCTATATATTCTACCACATAACGAGGTTTGTTAAATCTTGTTTACAAACTTATCGTAGCCGTAAGCTAACGTACCCTATTATCACTCACTAGACTAAAGTGTCCTAAAATACTTTATCTAACTAACTTTAAGCACAACTGCTACTCAATATATGTTTACTGCTACTTTATGAATGATATTAAGGCAAGAATAATACTTATCAATCAGTAATTCCACTTGCTTATGAACTTTGATACACCACCAATTTCAACGTTCTATCTCCGCCAAATATAGCCTCCAATGGCACTGGAACATGAAGGACCATCCACCACAAAAGTGTTCAGAAGAGTAAAAATAGATGCAGATAAACATACTTTACAGGATGTTCTAGCCAAATTGGTCAAATGTTCTGAAAAATGGCAAATGTTATTCAATTTTGGAAAGTTTAAATGCATCCACAGAGGACGTGGAAATGTGAACAAAGAATACATAATGGGCGATACTATATTAGTTGAAACTGTAAAAGAAAAGGACTTAGGAGTAACAGTTAGTGCTGACATGAAAGTTTCGGACCAATGTGGAATTATTGCTTCAAAGGGTAACCAAATACTAGGGCTAATTAGGAGAAATATCATATATAAGGAGAAACAGTTAATTGTACCACTGTACAAAGCAATAGTTAGGCCACATTTGGAATATTGTATACAAGCATGGAGGTGATATCGTAAGACGGACATAGATAGGCTAGAAAGAGTGCAACGAAGAGCAACTAAGCTGATTCATGAACTGAAAGATCTTGGTTAAGAAAGACGCCTATTAGAATGTGGGTTGACAACACTAGAGATTAGGAGACTAAGAGGAGACCAAATAGACGTTTTTAAGATATTGAATGGTTATGAGGATATTGACAGAATATATTTTCTTCAAACTGAAAGAAGGCAGTATAACCAGAGGGCACAATGCAGCATTAGTCAAGGAATAGTGTAGGTTGGATATGAGAAAGTACTCATTCTCTCAGAGGACAATAAATGACTGGAACAAATTATCTGATGGTTGTGTTAATGCTAGCAGTGTGAATATGTTCAAAAATAAAATTGGTGAGGACAGGTTATACGTAGGTGGAAAATTGTTGGACTCTCAATAAGCCAAAGGTTTCCTTGTCCGCAGGCCGCCTGGAGCTTACAGCTCTGGACGACAATCTTTTTAAATCTTGTTAAAATCTCAAACACCATGGCACTGCAACAGGAGGGACCATCTCAAACACCATTGCACTGCAACATGAGGGACCATCTCAAACACCATGGCACTACAACATTAGGGGTCATCTAAAGCATCATGGCACTGCAACAGGAGGGACTATCTCAAACACCATGGCACTGCAACATCAGGGGCTACCTCAAACACCATGTGTATGACATTTATATAATCATTAATGTGAAGAACCATTCAGTATATAATCCTGTGGTAACAATAAGGAAAGCACCATACTCTAGTTACATCAGTATATTTTAACTGCCAATGCCAATTAGGGGGTATACATGAGTGCTGCCCTCTGACACAAATGGAACATACTAAATCAATATGCCCCCACTGACCTCTTGAACTGACCGCTTCAAGTGACCTCGTCTTCGTCTGATATCACTTTGGCCAGTCTCTCGAGGAGATCTGTGAGCACAACATCAGTTTAATGTCATACGTGGAATGACATCTCTAGCAAGCGTCACACAAGCATCAGTTTAATGTAATTCCACGTATGACAACTCTAGTAAGCGTCACCAAAGCATCACTTTAATGTCATACATGGAATGACATCTCTAGCAAGCGTCAACAAAGCATCAGTTTAATGTCATACGTGGAATGAAATCTCTAGTAAGCGTCACCAAAGCATCACTTTAATGTTATACATGGAATGACATCGCTAGCAAGTGTCACCAAAGCATCAGTTTAATGTCATATGTGGAATTACATCTCTAGCAAGTGTCACAAAAGCATCAGTCTAATGTCATAAGTGGAATGACATCTCTAGCAAGCATCACCAAAACATCAGTTTAATGTCATACATGTATAAATGAAGGAATGAAATTTATTAGACAAAAAATTACAAGTACATACTATAATTGAGTATATACAATAGGTCAGGAGACTCCCGTTAAGGCATTTAATTGCCGCTACCACGAGAGCCACCTTGAATAATAATTTTAGTACAATAATATATTTACAAAGTAATTTAGCTAATATATATGTATATATTACATGAGCATGCCATAGCAAAGATTATAATCAAAAGTCCATACAGTAGCTGACATATACATGTACACATATACACATATAACTGTTGCAATGAAAACTTTGTAGGTAAGAGGAAACATTTGATGTAGACAATTAAAAAATTGTAGCACTGATGTAAAGCTTTGTTTGAAGACTGACTGTGCATGCTTTTATACTTCTCAGTTAGGAGGACCCATATGCTTATGAACATGACCAAATTGACTGTAGCCTACAATAATTCACTGAGGATCCTTTTAGGAATACCAAGATATTGTACACTGTAGTGCAATTGAAATGTTTGCATATATCAACATGCCAAGTTGTCAATGTGTTATAAGAAGGAATATATATTCTTTTATGAAACGTATATGGAGAAGATTAGCAATAAATTATAATTAGATTGTTCACACTGTTGTAAATAGTGATATGATCTATTCGTCTCTGTGGTGGAAAAAATTTATAAAACAACTATTTTGTTCACAGTACTATTTTTAGGACATTACACTAATTGTTCTTAATATGGCTGCTATGACACGCACATGTTTGCATGGAGTAGCTTTGGGTTTATTCGTGTTGATGTTACTACATGTATGCCTAGGGAACTTTCCTTATAATGAGGACTGAGTCTGAAGTAAACTTATCTTTTCCTATAATGAGCAAAAAATCACTAAATGCATCAATAGACTTTACAGTCATTTTTTAAAGATACCATTAAATCTGCCAAGATATAATTAACTAGTGTAATGACATTTATAGCAACTGTGACCAGAGTATCAGTCTATTGTCACAATGGAATGACATCTCTTGCAACTGTCACCAGAGCATCAGTCTATTGTCACACATGGAATGACATCCCTAACAACTGTCACCAGAGCATCAGTATATTGTCATACATGGAATGACATTTCTAGCAACAGTCACCAGAGCATCAGTCCATTGTTATACATGGAATGGCACTCCAGCAACTATCACTAGAACATCAGTTTATTATCACAAGAGCTTCAGTATATTGTCATACATGGAATGACAACTCTTGCAACTGTCACCAGAGCATCAGTCTATTGTCACACATGGAATGACATCCCATGCAACTGTCACAAAAGCATCAGTCCATTGTCATACATGGAATGACATCTCTAGCAACTGTCACGAGAGCATCAGTCTGTTGTCACAAGACTGACCAGAGAGAGAGCAGTCCAGCTGACAGTTGCACACGGAAACCATTGGTATGGAGTTATCCACTATGGCTTGTTTACCATGTAGCTCTGCCACGTAGCATCGAGGTCACTACTGCAGTACGGGTTGTCTGGTGACGTAGCACCATGTCATTCGATCACGTCGCAAATGTGCCTGCGAAACGTTGTTAATCATGCTTTATCGCCCAACCCTAGACTGCGAGATTCACAATTTACTAGCCATAATACTAACGTCCTGACCACAACATGATCCCAATAAAACGAGTACGAGCAACTCTCACGAGAGCATCAGTCTGTTGTCACAAGACTGACCAGAGAGAGAGCAGTCCAGCTGACAGTTGCACATGGAAACCATTGGTATCGAGAGTTCAACATTGTATAAAATCTTTCTTTACTTGTTATTATAGTCACCATCACAGCACTGTTCTTCTAAATTTTTGACCCAATACTTGGGTTTCGTAGTGTCACTAAGAGATTTTTTGTTCCCTGAAACAACCAGCATTTATGAGCAGCACAAACAACTTAGACATACAACATTATACAGCAATATATGGCACTGTGTAAAGAAAGGTTTTTTATAAATATTTCATGAGCAAGGGTAACTGGGTATGTGCGGTTTTTGCTCTTGATGACAATCATGTTTGAATGTTGCACCCACAAAGAGAGTGGTTACTGTCCACCAAACCTCAGACATGTACAGTCAGACATGAATGTTGCACCCACAAAGAGAGTGGTTACTGTCCACCAAACCTCAGACATGTACAGTCAGACATGAATGTTGCACCCACAAAGAGAGTGGTTACTGTCCACCAAACCTCAGACATGTACAGACAGACATGAATGTTGCATCCACAAAGAGAGTGGTTACGGTCCACCAAACCTCAGACATGTACAGTCAGACATGAATGTTGCACCCACAAAGAGAGTGGTTACTGTCCACCAAACCACAGACATGTACAGTCAGACATGAATGTTGCACCCACAAAGAGAGTGGTTACTGTCCACCAAACCTCAGACATGTACAGTCAGACATGAATGTTGCACCCACAAAGAGAGTGGTTACTGTCCACCAAACCTCAGACATGTACAGTCAGACATGAATATTGCATCCACAAAGAGAGTGGTTACTGTCCACCAAACCTCAGACATGTACAGTCAGACATGAATGTTGCACCCACAAAGAGAGTGGTTACTATCCACCAAACCTCAGACATGTACAGTCAGACATGAATGTTGCACCCACAAAGAGAGTGGTTACTGTCCACCAAACCTCAGACATGTACAGTCAGACATGAATGTTGCACCCACAAAGAGAGTGGTTACTGTCCACCAAACCTCAGACATGTACAGTCAGACATGAATGTTGCACCCACAAAGAGAGTGGTTACTGTCCACCAAACCTCAGACATGTACAGTCAGACATGAATGTTGCACCCACAAAGAGAGTGGTTACTGTCCACCAAACCTCAGACATGTACAGACAGACATGAATGTTGCATCCACAAAGAGAGTGGTTACGGTCCACCAAACCTCAGACATGTACAGTCAGACATGAATGTTGCACCCACAAAGAGAGTGGTTACTGTCCACCAAACCTCAGACATGTACAGTCAGACATGAATATTGCATCCACAAAGAGAGTGGTTACTGTCCACCAAACCTCAGACATGTACAGTCAGACATGAATGTTGCACCCACAAAGAGAGTGGTTACTGTCCACCAAACCTCAGACATGTACAGTCAGACATGAATGTTGCACCCACAAAGAGAGTGGTTACTGTCCACCAAACCTCAGACATGTACAGTCAGACATGAATGTTGCACCCACAAAGAGAGTGGTTACTGTCCACCAAACCTCAGACATGTACAGTCAGACATGAATGTTGCACCCACAAAGAGAGTGGTTACTGTCCACCAAACCTCAGACATGTACAGTCAGACATGAATGTTGCACCCACAAAGAGAGTGGTTACTGTCCACCAAACCTCAGACATGTACTGTCAGACATGAATGTTGCACCCACAAAGAGAGTGGTTACTGTCCACCAAACCTCAGACATGTACTGTCAGACATGAATGTTGCATCCACAAAGAGAGTGGTTACAGTCCACCAAACCTCAGACATGTACAGTCAGACATGAATGTTGCATCCACAAAGAGAGTGGTTACTGTCCACCATACCTTCGACATGTACAGTCAGACATGAATGATGCACCCACAAAGAGAGTGGTTACTGTCCACCAAACCTCAGACATATACTGTCAGACATGAATGTTGCATCCACAAAGAGAGTGGTTACAGTCCACCAAACCTCAGACATGTACAGTCAGACATGAATGTTGCATCCACAAAGAGAGTGGTTACTGTCCACCAAACCTCAGACATGTACAGTCAGACATGAATGTTGCACCCACAAAGAGAGTGGTTACTGTCCACCAAACCTCAGACATGTACTGTCAGACATGAATGTTGCATCCACAAAGAGAGTGGTTACAGTCCACCAAACCTCAGACATGTATAGTCTATAGGACACATTCAACCAATCTGAATAAGTTGGATGAATGCCCTAATAAAAGTACTGCATCATTATATACATCATCACTTTGATGTCATCACATGGATGAAATAAAACACTATTCTTCTTCTTCTTAAGGGTAATGCAGAGAGAGTGAGTAATGAGCATCAAGAGATGTGAGAAGATGGAAGAAGATGACAACTGGACAGTGAAGGCTATCGTAGGGAGAAGTGGAAAAGGATAAGAGGCAGGGCTAGGCAGATACATCAATACACTCCTTCATTGAGGGAGCCATGAGGAAGAGAGAATGAACTGTTGACTACTCACTGTAACGTCCTTATTCATCTTGAGCATAACTTGTTTCTTTGCCTCGCAGTAATGGAACTGGAGCACTCCATGCATCTCCTCAAAGTCTGCACCGCCTGCACCCACCGACCCACCCTTCGCCGTGCCTTCACTGAACACAACACCATTCACTTAGGACAGACAACAACACAGGTATGTCATTCCATGTGTGACAATAGACTTGCTGTCATCTAATATACTCACATTGTGCCGTATTTGACTGTCATGTGACTGTCACATAATGTACTCACATTGTGCCGTATTCGACCGACACTTTACTGTCACATAATGTACTCACACTGTGCTGTATTCGACCGTCACGCTGCCGTCACATCCCTTCTCCCTAATGACGGTGAGGATGCACTGCCAGCCCGGGGGTCAGCATAGTAGGTCGCCTGCTCAAACTGGAACTCTCCAGGCTCTGTCGGACACAGCAGGGCAGTCACATGATGTTCCAGAATGCAACAGTAACAGACTGAGTCAATAGCAATATTGAGTGGGGAGCAGTGGTCGCGTGGTACAGCGCCGGACTGTTGATTGAGGGGACGATGGTTCGATTCCACTTGCCGCCATTTCAAACGTTTTGCAATTTTTTTCACCTCACGTTGCCTGTGTCTTACAGAAGAGACTCTAAAAGCCGTTGGTCCATTCTAACTGGTGTTTATGCCAGGGGAAGTAAAATATCCCACACAGGGGTAAATGTGTAACCTGTCAACTCACAGAGTGGTGGTCTCTATCTCTAACCCACTGGATCTTGCTCCCAGTGCTGGAGTTGCTTCCCGGTCGGGCGTGTGAGAGACGCCGAGCAGGCAGTGTAGACAGTGTAATACACTGTATCATTGGACCCATTGGGTGCTATGTGAATGTACATACATAGCAATATTGAACTACAAGCTGTATGACTATCTAGCAGTTACAGCACCAGACTGCCAGTAGTACAACATCCTATACGAGTGCTGCATTATATGCTGCTAACTAAGCCAACTGATCCTTGTTTTCACGGCTTTACATGGTCTTGCTCCAGCTTATACCCAAGATCTTATAACACCATATATACCTACCCACAACGTCCGATCTGCTGATCTACATCTGCTTGTAGTCCTGCGCTACAACTTAGAGGGCTATGGCAGACGAGTTTTCTCTGTGTCTGGACCTACGCTCTGGAATGCTCTGCCAAACGTTCGTCAAATACACTTTGAATGAATTCAAAACTTGTCTTAAAACTTCCCTATTTAGGTGTACTTCGATTGAGAAACTGGCTGTAGGACACTTATTTATGAACATGTATTTAATCAATTAATTTATTCTGATTATAATATATTTTAATTAATTTATTATTATTTATGTTTTAATACAATTTTATATATTATAATATATATCCTTTTACTTAGTAATCTTAATATTTGTGAAAATATATCATGTATTTTAGTTACATTATATATACAATCTTGTAAATCTTAATGTTATATTTACCGGCATCTTTATACATATATATTTTTACATTAAATTTTCTTTCCATGTACGTTTTATAACGTGTGTATGTGCCTATGAACTGGCTGGTCCCAGAGATATGGTGCTATAGAAATGCTAGTAATAATAATAATGTATCCAGTATGTTGTGGTTTGCCTACATCACAATTAACATTTTGGCATGATCGCCGTCAAGCTTTGCCTAATTTGCCATCAATACTGATAACGGTTATATACATGTGAATTACATTACCACCGCTGCACGCCATCTCATAAATCAAACATTCCCGCATACAGTTGTCTCTTTAGAAACTTTCAGCTTTTAGAAAAATGTTTCTGTCATATAGAAACAGTTTTAGCCCAAATTTCAACAAAATACAAGACGGAATGCACAAAAACACCACGTGTTTGACATCCAGTTTTGATGGCTTGATGATTTGATACTTCAGAGACACGCAGACATATACACAGATGGATGAACAGATTTATTTTACCACATAGTAATGTTACAAGCTGAAACAACTAACATCAAAAAAAGTTCATGAAGATACAGAATGTTGCTAACACGGGAGCCACCTTTCGTCATTAAAACTAGTAATTAAACAATCATGCACATTAATGCTTTATGTTAGTCTGTCAAAACAATGTGTTAAAACAATAAAAAAACTAATATTAATTGAGAAAATAAAAATAGTAGGTAGTCTGTAAACACTGTGTGAAAGAAGCATAACAAAACTGCTACAAAATACAAATGACTGTGTGGTTTGGACAGCCATGATCGTCAACGCCTGTGACAGACATGGCACACAGAAGACGAATTAAGAAAATGAGTTACTTTTAAGAAAGCGATCTGCAGTCAAGGCATTCTGGGGAGAGTTCGCTGTCTCCGAACGAACCAAGCAGCTCACTCACAATGATGTCTGCTTTCTCCGGGGTCCCATGTCCTCGTGTCCCATCACACGACCGTCACAAGATCCCCCCACACTTCGTATTTTAGGTTCTCCTGTCTATACGCACATAAAGCAAGCATGCACATGAGGTAAGAGTACTTAAATGGAAAACAATAACTATTGTCAAAGTATAGTTAAGTTCCTGTAGAGTATGGTATCCAGTGTTAGGGACTGCTCAAAGTGCTTCAATCATACTATGTGGTGATGAAGTTAACCTGACACTGCTTAATGTATTTTAGGACTTTATGAACTGATGAGATCATCCCTAAAACAAGTTATCTTGTTGTTGTTCTCGTTTTACCCTTGTAGTCAGGGTGAGCCTGGCCTAGACTTTTGTTTGTTTTCCTTCTATTTCCATCTGTTTCTTCTATCTTACAGTAAGACCTGTGGCTGAGTAAATTTTCATGAGTACACGTACGAGTACGAGTACTTTGAAGATGGATGAGTACGAGTACGAGTACATTGCTAAAAGCTGAGTACGAGTACAAATACGAGTACATTCTCACGAGTATGAGTAAAAGTACAAGTACATTTTTTTAAATATAAATATTAAATAATAATGTATTTTAAAATTATTAATTAACCTAATTTATATAACTCAGCACAAGTGAATATGCAATGGCAATTGATCAATTGTTTATGATGAAAACTAAAAAAACCTCTATTTCATCAACACGAGAGTCAAAATTCACTTCTTTGGCATTAATTTCAGTGGCATCGCATGATCTTATCATCTACTTGCTATTGCACTGAATGAACATGAGTTGTTCACAAGTTGAGTCTTTCAGGCTGCACCGTTCAGGGCAGAATACTTTCTCGGCTATGCTAAATACCTTTTCAACTGGGGCTGATGAGGCTGGAATGCTGATATGTTGAGGGAATTTGCTCTTTATGGACATCTTGGTGGCTTAATTAAACAAACAGGTTTATGGCCTGAACTGATAGCCTACACATATTGTTGTGTTTCTGACTGGGAAAATATGCTGCCTGTTGCCATGTTTGGGTATCATAGTCATGGTTATCAGAGAATGAGGATGTACTATGTGTAGGGATGGTAAGGTGGTATTCTATCAGAAATAACAAAGTATTTAAAAAATAGTTGAACATTTAAATATTTCAGGAAAGTTTCATTTTATAACCAAATATATTAATTTTCCCCAGTACATATTGAGAAAGTACTCAGATGTACTCGTAATGTACTCATAAAATCTGAGTACAATAAGTATGAGTACGAGTCCATGACCCACAAGTTTTATGAGTACGAGTACTTCAAAAATGTACTCGAGTACACGAGTACATGAGTACCGAGTACTTCGGCCCCAGGTCTGTTTACAGTAAGTATACAACTGGTACCAACATTTTATGGGCTACAAGTTAAGGCACACACCGTAAATTGTGATGCTCAGAAATACTACTCCAAACACAACTGTAAATTAAATATTTAAAATACTTTATGAGATGCACACTATTTTCGGCAGCTACATGCTAGAGAAGAGAAGCACCTACTGATGCTTGATGGCCATGCTCTTGACTTGAGATTTGATCCAGTTGTTGAAGTTGCGGGAGCCCAAGTTGCGCATGTATAGAAGATGCTGTTGATGTGCCCAGTGCCCATGCAGTGGTAAATGCTGCAAGTGTTTCAGGACAGTACGGTGAAACAGGTCTTATCTCCTTTTAGCAGAGGCAGTACCTCCAGTCCACACAACAGCCTTGACATCTGGCAGCTCATGAAGATCTTCAAATGTATACGTCTATGGAGTCCATTTACGCCATACAAAAGCAATTATATAATTGACATTAATTGCTTTGACCATACACACCAGCTATCGGATAGTTGTGGTACTATAGTTAATAATTAATCTAAAAGGTGGCAGTACTGGTACCATCGTTTACCCGGAATTTTTTTTTCTCGAATTTTGTAGACGCCGTGAGGTGGCAGCACATTTTCGGTCATCATTACGGCCAGGAATATTAATTAAGGCCCTGCCAATGTTACCGATAGATGGCTTAATTTTACCCCAGATTCGGTTAGAGACAACTATGAAATGACAAATTAAATAAGGATACGAGCAGAAACAAAATACTAAGTGTGAATAACACTGATACAAATACCAGACAAGGACAAATTTAACTAAACAAATGGCAATCGATGTCGCGCGCAACGGTCGGACTGCTAATTAATATATAATTAGTTAGCAGTCCGATATCGACCGTGAACTTAATGTTGGTACAACTTACTTTGAGAAGGGAGCATTGAGCTGTGAGAATATTCACCACATTCCTTTCTTGTGAGAGGTTCAGCTGATTCATCTCACTAAAAGATACATGTAGCCCATCTTTATAATAAATGTATGGCCTCTTTGTCTGATCGACATCGTCACCTGAAAGTATGGTATGTAGCGTTTCTCTCCCTTCCACGTGCATGATGATTTTGCTCCCTTAATTCGAACAGATAATGAAATCCTGTCCCCATGATAACCAGCGAATCTCCAGGTGGAAGAGGAGAACACGGACATCGACTCTTACATCTTCACATTCACTGACAATTGTGGGGTTCGTGGCACTCCGTGGTAATTAAAACAATTAAGAGATTTTACAATCAGCTTTTACAGAGTCGCTTTTCATGTAAAAGAAATTGAGCATGACAAACAATATAATTTTGTTTCATTCAGTTGAAGCGCAAAGCAATCTACCTATGCATCACTCCTGCATCCTACGTAAATATGCATCACTCCTCATTCTACCCATGCATCAATCCTCATCCTACCCTACATCACTCCTCATTCTACCTATGCAACAATACTCATCAGTAGTAATATATGTCCCTTACGCCGTATGGTTGGATTCGGATGGGAGGAAGAGGGAAGTATCCGGATGTAGGTCAAGGTCAAAGGTCAAGTACCCGGACGTAGGTCAAGTTGCACCGGTGGCGCCACCTAGCGGATATGTAATAAACCAAAATAGCGTCGCCTAGCGGATTCCCCAGGGGACTAATTAGGCAAGTGGCGCCATCTGACGGACAAGTTGTAAACTAAATGTTGGGGTACTGTCCAAATTCGTGCGTCTTGGTTTGACCATTTCCGCCACATAGCGGATTTTTTCAAACCAAATTACCCCTATCGAATATGTCATGACCTACAAGTGGTGCCACCTGGCGGACAAGTTGTGAACTAATTGTAGTACTGCCCAAATTCGTGTCTCTTGCACGCTTGCGTGCGATAGAGCCTCCTGACGGATAGATCATAAACCACAAACATCATCCCTGGTGGACAATGGTGTCTGTTCTTATATGTCATAGGTTGTCGATCATTTCTTGAGGTGTAGGCCTCTCCTAGCCTATACATTTACAACTTTAACATAGGTCCAAACCTGACGAATCGGTAGAGAACTAGTCAAATAAATCAAATGATGGCATCTCTGGTTACCATCCAGATCTACGACCTTCCCATCACCCATATCGTAAAGGTATGCCACCACTTTTCGAATTTTCTCCATGTTAAAGCATACGGAATTTTCACCATGTTAAAGCATAGGACATTTTCACCATGTAAAGGATAGGGATTTTTCACCATAGCGCGTATGTAATGTAATCCCTTCATTTGATGTCATGATGCAGTGACATCGTTAAAACTCTGCAGTCTGTGCTTTTGAATTTTCTACTCTACAATCTGTGATCTTTCGGCACGCCCACGTGACCTTTATGTTCTGTCGAACTGTTATAAAAGGCCTGCGTCTGTTTTTTGTGGTCATTATATCTTACATTTTGGAATATGAACAACATGACTAGTGATAACGTCCGACAAGGGATTTTGCTACCGAAGGCGCAGCCTTCTCCGGCTACGGGACCACTCGACCCCGACAATCAACCCGGACCAACATCCAACGACCAGTTCAACGATCAGTCCGACGACCAGTTTGACGACCAGTTCGACGACCAGTTCGACGATCAAACCAATTTCTTCTCTGTCATCAGCTCCGTCAACCGACCCAATCATCAACCTGACATCGTCACCTCCGATGAAGTATCGGAAGCTGTTGCCTCGTTATACTTGCTGTATGTGTGGCAGTACCTTCAAGTATAAAGGGAATTGGCCCGCTCATGTGAAGCAGGGCTGCTGCCAAAGGAAGCAAGATAAACAGCGGCGACGTAAACAACAACTTGAAGAACAGCTTGAAGAACAACTTGAAGAGATAACAGTAAGCTTCAATTTCTCACAGTGTTCAAATGCTATTCATGTCATATTGTTAAAAAAAATTCAAAAGAACATAATATTATATTTTGTTCTTATACATATCAGTTGACCATTCATTACTAAGCTCATCTCGTTACTGTTTCAGCGACAAGAAAAGGAGTTCATCGTTGCTGCTGACCGTGTTCCAACTACCTCTCCGCCACGAAAACGTCGACGGTCACCATCATCTTCAGTATCACCAGCTGTCAACCGACTACCATCACGGTTGCGCCACGATAGTACTATGGCTAACGTCATCCTCAAATCATACATCCCGGACATGGACTCAGACCAACTAGTTGGTGAAAGAATGTTTGGATGTTTATGTTAGACGCAGGTGTGAAGCTATCCGACGTGACAGTCGAACAGTTATGTAATATCAATAATTGGTTGCAAGACTCTGTTGCGAAACAGTGGCGAAACACTATGAAACAAATGGTTCTGACACTAATGGAGAATGAGGTTGATTAAAGACAACCAAGTATCCGAACCGACTTTGTTGGACCCACAAGGGCTCCTCGCCGTATGGCAGGCAAGACTGAAGTAGTGAAGTGTGGTATTGTCTTGTACACGATTAAACTTTGCAAGACTGTATTAATGTCTAGTCTCTGGTTCGTGTAGTTATGGAGCGTGACATGTAAATACGTTTGTGTTGTTCACGAAAAAACTGTACAAACCTCATCTTGTGTCTTTTTCATAGCGTAATGCAAAGCATACGTTGGGACCTTACTAATAGCCTTACACTTCCCAACTAAAGAAACTATCCGTATTATCAACAGCAAGGATACCAAGGGCAGTGATCATAGGGACAGGTATAGAGACATACATATACATAGATACATACATTCTGGACTTCGTACCCTGTATGACATCATTAAACTGCTACGCCCAGTAACAAGAGACGAGACTAGGGACGAGACAAGAGACGAGACAAGAACAAACGAAACAAGAGATATGTCACGAGACTTCGGATGACACATCACATGAGACTACGGATGTCACATCACACAAGATTACGGATGACACATCACACGTTATGTCACGAGACTACGGATGTCACATCACACGAGATTTCGGATGACACATCACACGAGAGTACCAACGAGACAAGAGACGAGACTATGACCGAGATATGTCACGAGACTACGGATGACACATCACACGAGAGTACCGACGAGACAAGTGACGAGACTATGAACGAGATATGTCACGAGACTACTGATGACACATCACACGAGAGTACGGACGAGACTACGGATGACACATCACACGTTATGTCACGAGACTACGGATGTCACATCACACGAGACTACGGATGACACATCACACGTGAATACGGACGAGACAAGAGATATGCCACGAGACTACGGATGACACATCACACGAGACTACGGATGACACCTCACACGAGAGTACTGACGAGACAAGAGATATGCCACGAGACTACGGATGATACCTCACACGAGAGTACTGACGAGACAAGAGACGAGACTATGACCGAAATATATCACGAGACTACGGATGACACATCACACGAGACTACGCATGACACATCACACGAGAGTACGGACGAGACAAGAGACGAGACTATGACCGAGATATGTCACGAGACTACGGATGACACATCAGAATAGACGTGTTATCGCGTGAGATCCCTCAAAAGGAAGCAAAGCAAAGCAAATAGACGGGTTATCGCGTGAGATTTGCTTCAAAAGGAAGCAAAGCAAAGCAAATAGACGGGTTACAGCGTGAGATCCCAAGACCACAGGAAGCAAAGCAAAGCAAATAGACGGGTTACAGCGTGAGATCCCACCACCACAGGAAGCAAAGCAAATAGACGTGTTATCGCGTGAGATCCCACCACCACAGGAAGCAAAGCAAAGCAAATAGACGGGTTATCGATTGAGATCCCTCAAAAGGAAGCAAAGCAAAGCAAATAGACAGGTTATCGCACAATTCAACTAGTGGTTCATTTCGTTGTTTCCATTTGAACAGTAAACACCTGCATCATGAGCTTATCTACTGTTCTACTGGCTGCCAACAAGCCCACACCATCACCATCCTTGGCACCTTTCCGATGCCCAGATTGCAAGAGATATTTTACACGTAGGAACAACTGGAAAAGTCACATTGCTCACAATCGCTGTAGGCCATCGACAAACACTACGACGACAAGCACTACATTGTTCAATTCACTTGCCTCGGTGCCTACTTCGACATCTGTGTCTTTGATCCCACCAACAAGCTCGACATTCTCGTCTCCATCTCAGGCGCCTACTACGACACATGTACCCCTGACCTCAGCGACAAACTCGACATTCTCGTCTCCATCTCAGGCGACCATGGAGTATACAAAGAAGATGGCCCTGGTCGATCCCCGTATTTTGGAAAACATCCAACCACAAGGCCCTTCTCCAGGTAATCCTATCGAAAGGGTCTTGCAACGACTCGACAGTGAAATGCTAGACATATTAGAACGAAGCGATATATACGAGAGGGAAAAGGTTGTGTTGTATAACCAGGTATTGAGTCGGTACAACGATCTTTCCGACAAACGTATGCAAGAACCCGTGCGTGTGGTCATTGAAAAAATCCCCAGTGAAGGGGAAAACAACGGTACGTCGGAAGTGACGTCGCACCTGATGTTACTTGACTGTCATGGCGGCCTCTACGCTTCGGGTATTCCCGGAAGTGTGTCAACGAATAGAGATCTATCATGGCCGGTAGATGGCAATACTCTGACTAATTACATTGGTGTCCGTTGAGTGGTGTCGGATGTCGCCTATCTCATGAAGGTGCACAGTTTTTGTGTTAAGAGAAGTCACGTGACTATGAAAACGAAAAAAACAAACACACTCATC
The DNA here is from genome assembly GCA_963995525.1 of Escarpia spicata. Lineage (NCBI taxonomy): Eukaryota > Metazoa > Annelida > Polychaeta > Sabellida > Siboglinidae > Escarpia > Escarpia spicata. Next base: position 11,918,909 of record OZ023209.1, on the reverse strand, counting down.
CATAACATCAACACGATTTTATTTGAATATTCCACATATAATATCTCTTGCATACTGTTCCTGTAGATTCCGAATCGGTAATGCTAATAAGGTTCCCAACGTATGATTTGCAAAGGTGTCGCCGAATGAGCTGTGCGCCGCGACGATGCATGTCGTCTACGACGCCGATGTCGATCGCTGTCGAATGGAATGCTGGTTTCCTTTGACATGTCATCATTCACTGACGTTGTCTGCATGTAAAGCCAACGATCTGAGTTCCCGACTAAATCCATTGGTGTGTTGACGTCCTTGAGACCACGAGCGAAGGTTTCACATCCCACCGGTTCAAACGACTTCCGTTTTCTCAACACGTCATTCACAAGGTCCACGATATTACTTCCGGGAACCGCCTTGTTTCTATACATCATCTCGCCACGATCGTTCCAACTTACAGCCCCTTTCATTTTATCGCGTAGTCGCCGTGCTTTCTGCTTCATAGTTTTCGGCACGCTGTCGATGATTTCGTTTTCGATACTCTCCTTTTCGACGACTTCGTTTTCGTTAGCAGGTTGTACTTTGTTTTCCCCTTCACTGGGGATTTTTTCAATGACCACACGCACGGGTTCTTGCATACGTTTGTTGGAAAGATCGTTGTATCGACTCAATACCTGGTTATACAACACAACCTTTTCCCTCTCGTATATATCGCTTTGTTCTAATATGTCTAGCATTTCACTGTCGAATCGTTGCAAGACCCTTTCGATAGGATTAGCTGGAGAAGGGCCTTGTGGTTGGATGTTTTCCAAAATACGGGGATCGACCAGGGCCATCTTCTTTGTATACTCCATGGTCACCTGAGATGGAGACGAGAATGTCGAGTTTGTCGCTGAGGTCAGGGGTACATGTGTCGTAGTAGGCGCCTGAGATGGAGACGAGAATGTCGAGATTTTTGGTGGGATCAAAGACACAGATGTCGAAGTAGGCACCGAGGCAAGTGAATTGAACAATGTAGTGCTTGTCGTCGTAGTGTTTGTCGATGGCCTACAGCGATTGTGAACAATGTGACTTTTCCAGTTGTTCCTACGTGTAAAATATCTCTTGCAATCTGGGCATCGGAAAGGTGCCAAGGATGGTGATGGTGTGGGCTTGTTGGCAGCCAGTAGAACAGTAGATAAGCTCATGATGCAGGTGTTTACTGTTAAAATGGAAACAACGAAATGAACCACTAGTTGAATTGTGCGATAACCTGTCTATTTGCTTTGCTTTGCTTCCTTTTGAGGGATCTCAATCGATAACCCGTCTATTTGCTTTGCTTTGCTTCCTGTGGTGGTGGGATCTCACGCGATAACACGTTTATTTGCTTTGCTTCCTGTGGTGGTGGGATCTCACGCTGTAACACGTCTATTTGCTTTGCTTCCTGTAGTGGTGGGATCTCACGCTGTAACCGGTCTATTTGCTTTGCTTTGCTTCCTGTGGTGGTGGGATCTCACGCTGTAACCCGTCTATTTGCTTTGCTTTGCTTCCTTTTGAAGCAAATCTCACGCGATAACCCGTCTATTTGCTTTGCTTTGCTTCCTGTGGTGGTGGGATCTCACGCTGTAACCCGTCTATTTGCTTTGCTTTGCTTCCTTTTGAAGCAAATCTCACGCGATAACCCGTCTATTTGCTTTGCTTTGCTTCCTTTTGAGGGTTCTCACGCGATAACACGTCTATTCTGATGTGTCATCCGTAGTCTCGTGACATATCTCGGTCATAGTCTCGTCTCTTGTCTCGTCCGTACTCTCGGGTGATGTGTCATGCGTAGTCTCGTGTGATGTGTCATCCGTAGTCTCGTGATATATTTCGGTCATAGTCTCGTCTCTTGTCTCGTCAGTACTCTCGTGTGAGGTGTCATCCGTAGTCTCGTGTGATGTGTCATCCGTAGTCTCGTGGCATATCTCTTGTCTCGTCAGTACTCTCGTGGGAGCTGTCATCCGTAGTCTCGTGTGATGTGTCATCCGTAGTCTCGTGGCATATCTCTTGTCTCGTCCGTATTCACGTGTGATGTGTCATCCGTAGTCTCGTGACGTATCTCGGCCATAGTCTCGTCTCTTGTCTCATCGGTACTCTCGTGTGATGTGTCATCCGTAGTCTCGTGTGATGTGACATCCGTAGTCTCGTGACATAACGTGTGATGTGTCATCCGTAGTCTCGTCCGTACTCTCGTGTGATGTGTCATCAGTAGTCTCGTGACATATCTCGGTCATAGTCTCGTCACTTGTCTCGTCGGTACTCTCGTGTGATGTGTCATCCGTAGTCTCGTGACATATCTCGGTCATAGTCTCGTCTCTTGTCTCGTCGGTACTCTCGTGTGATGTGTCATCCGAAATCTCGTGTGATGTGACATCCGTAGTCTCGTGACATAACGTGTGATGTGTCATCCGTAATCTTGTGTGATGTGACATCCGTAGTCTCGTGTGATGTGTCATCCGAAGTCTCGTGACATATCTCTTGTTTCGTTTGTTCTTGTCTCGTCTCTTGTCTCGTCCCTAGTCTCGTCTCTTGTTACTGGGCGTAGCAGTTTAATGATGTCATACAGGGTACGAAGTCCAGAATGTATGTATCTATGTATATGTATGTCTCTATACCTGTCCCTATGATCATTGCCCTTGGTATCCTTGTTGTTGATAATACGGATAGTTTCTTTAGTTGGGAAGTGTAAGACTATTAGTAAGGTCCCAACGTATGCTTTGCATTACACTATGAAAAAGACACAAGATGAGGTTTGCACAGTTTTTTCGTGAACAACACAAACGTATTTACATGTCACGCTCCATAACTACAAGAACCAGAGATTAGACATTAATACAGTCTTGCAAAGTTTAATCGTGTACAAGACAATACCACACTTCACTACTTCAGTCTTGCCTGCCATACGGCGAGGAGCCCTTGTGGGTCCAACAAAGTCGGTTCGGATACTTGGTTGTGGTATTGTTCCAGACAGTCAAACAGTCTTTAATCAACCTCATCCTCCATTAGTGTCAGAACCATTTGTTTTATAGTGTTTCGCCACTGTTTCGAAACAGAGTCTTGCAACCAATTATTGATATTACATAACTGTTCGACTGTCACGTCGGATAGCTTCACACCTGCGTCTAACATAAACATCCAAACATTCTTTCACCAACTAGTTGGTCTGAGTCCATGTCCGGGATGTATGATTTGAGGATGACGTTAGCCATAGTACTATCGTGGCGCAACCGTGATGGTAGTCGGTTGACAGCTGGTGATACTGAAGATGATGGTGACCGTCGACGTTTTCGTGGCGGAGAGGTAGTTGGAACACGGTCAGCAGCAACGATGAACTCCTTTTCTTGTCGCTGAAACAGTAACGAGATGAGCTTAGTAATGAATGGTCAACTGATATGCATAAGAACAAAATATAATATTATGTTCTTTTGAAAATTTTCTAACAAAATGACATGAATAGCATTTGAACACTGTGAGAAATTGAAGCTTACTGTTATCTCTTCAAGTTGTTCTTCAAGCTGTTCTTCAAGTTGTTGTTTACGTCGCCGCTGTTTATCTTGCTTCCTTTGGCAGCAGCCCTGCTTCACATGAGCGGGCCAATTCCCCTTATACTTGAAGGTACTGCCACACATACAGCAAGTATAACGAGGCAACAGCTTCCGATACTTCATCGGAGGTGACGATGTCAGGTTGATGATTGGGTCGGTTGACGGAGCTGATGACAGAGAAGAAATTGGTTTGATCGTCGAACTGGTCGTCAAACTGGTCGTCGGACTGATCGTTGAACTGGTCGTTGGATGTTGGTCCGGGTTGATTGTCGGGGTCGAGAGGTCGAGTGGTCCCGTAGCCGGAGAAGGCTGCGCCTTCGATAGCAAAATCCCTTGTCGGACGTTATCACTAGTCATGTTGTTCATCTTCCAAAATGTAAGATATAATGACCACAAAAAACAGACGCAGGCCTTTTATAACAGTTCGACAGAACATAAAGGTCACGTGGGCGTGCCGAAAGATCACAGATTGTAGAGTAGAAAATTCAAAAGCACAGACTGCAGAGTTTTAACGATGTCACTGCATCATGACGTCAAATGAAGGGATTACATTACATACGCGCTATGGTGAAAAATCCCTATCCTTTACATGGTGAAAATGTCCTATGCTTTAACATGGTGAAAATTCCGTATGCTTTAACATGGAGAAAATTCGAAAAGTGGTGGCATACCTTTACGATATGGGTGATGGGAAGGTCGTATATCTGGATGGTAACCAGAGATGCCATCATTTGATTTATTTGACTAGTTCTCTACCGATTCGTCAGGTTTGGACCTATGTTAAAGTTGTAAATGTATAGGCTAGGAGAGGCCTACACCTCAAGAAATGATCGACAACCTATGACATATAAGAAAAGACACCATTGTCCACCAGGGATGATGTTTGTGGTTCATGATCTATCCGTCAGGAGGCTCTATTGCACGCAAGAGTGCAAGAGACACGAATTTGGGCAGTATTCCTACAATTAGTTCACAATTTCTCCGCCAGGTGGCACCATTTCTAGGTCAAGATATATCCGCTAGGGGTAATTTGGTTAGGAAAAAAATCCGCTAGGTGGCGCAAATGATCAAACCAAGACGCACGAATTTGGGCAGTACTCGAACATTTAGTTTACAACTTGTCCGTCAGATAGCGCCACTTGAATAGTTAACCACCTTAAAAACGCTAGGTGGCGCTATATAGGGTTTATGACCTACCACCAGGTGCCATTTGACCCACATCCGGGTGTTTGACCTTTGACCTTGACCTACATCCGGGTACTTCCCTCTTCCTCCCATCCGAATCCAACCATACGGCGTAAGGGACATCTATAACTACTCTCATCCTACCCTACATCACTCCTCATTCTACCTATGCAACAATCCTCGTCCTACCCTACATCACTCCTCATTCTACCTATGCAACAATCATCATCCTACCGTACATCACTCCTCATTCTACCTATGCAACAATCCTCATCCTACCCTACATCACTCCTCATTCTACCTATGCATCAATCCTCATCCTAACCTACATCACTCCTCATTCTACCTATGCAACAATACTCATCCTACCCTACATCAGTCCTCAGTCTACCTATGCATCAATCTTCATCCTACCCTGCATCAGTCCTCATTCTACCTATGCATCACTGCTCATCCTACCCTACATCAGTCCTCATTCTACCTATGCATCACTGCTCATCCTGCCCATACATCACCCCCATTTCACCCATACATCATACTGAAGAGACACCTGTCTCTGTGCACTCACCATCCCTGAGATTTATCTTCAGGTGGATGCTATGCCATGTATCGAGGGCAAGAGGTTCACTCCTGATGTTAGCCAGACCTGATCATCCAACGTCAAACTTGAACTCTGCGCGACCGTCTTTCATTCCAAAGGCCAGGAAGTCTCCTTAGCCATCTTCTGCCTCTCCGTTGAACAGGATCAACCGTGGATACAAACACTCAGGATCAACCATAGTAGTAATGTAGGTTAAGTACCGCGCATGGTTGTCGCGTCGCGGTGCAAGTGCAAAAGTGCCCGGATGTAGGTCAAGGTCAAGTACCCGGATGTAGGTGAAGGTCAAAGATCAAGTACCCGGATGTAGGTCAAATTGCAAAACCTGGAGGATAGGTCATGAACCAAAAATAGCGCCATCTGGTGGAATTTTTTGGAACTAAAATAGTTGACCGTTATCGCCACCTAGCGGTTTTTTCATAACTGAAACACCCTAGCGGATATGTAATGAACTACAAGTGGTGCCTTCTAACGGACAAGTTGTGAAGTAAATGTAGGAGTACTGCCCAAATTCGTGTCTCTTGCACGCTTGCGTGCAATAGAGCTTCCTGACGGATACATTACGAACCATAAACATCATCCCCTAGTGGACAAGTGAGCGAATCACATATGAGTACTGCAAATATTCGTGTGTTGTTTTTGTCTCGTCCATAAACTCCTGGTGGATATATCATCATCAACTGATAGCACCCCTGTTAGATAAGTGGTGAACTATATAACTACTCTGCAGTCCGTGTGCAGTTCGCACTTCTGTACATTCTACTCAGCAGTCCGTGCTTTTGAATTTTCTACAATCTGTGAACTTTCGGCACGCCCACGTGACTTTTCGGCACATTTTCTAACTATATAAGCGCGGTGTTTTGCCAATCGGCCCATCATTCGTATTACGACGACACCACGGCTAACATCATGTTGAAAACACCGAACTACTATCGACCTCGCAACGCGGCAGACTCAAGCGACGAGGACGAGCCGAAGAGCCGACCCATCATGCCGGTGATCAACCGTCCTTCTATATGGCTGACTTTATTCGACCAGTGTATGGCTCTTCTCCTTGACGTGAATGCCGAGACGTTTGCTATTATGGACGAAACGATGCAGTCTTAAAAACTGAACTCGTTGACGGGAACTCGTGTGTCTCTCACCATAAAGAAAACTCGACGGGACACTTACACAAACTTCAACGTCACTCACGTGGAGGTGATACACTAGGCTCTGTATCCTGTTTCAGCCTATCTCTGCTGTCATCCCTGCCGATGTGACAACTTCTATCAATGGTACCAATGTAACAACGACCGCTCGTGAAGACGTCACAACTTCTACCCAGCCTGCCAACGTCGCAACTTCCGCTCCTGCCGATGTCGCAACTTCTGTCAATACGTCCGATGTGACAACTTCTACTCACGTGCCCAATGTCACAATTTTTGGGTTAGCATTAGGATTAGGGTTGGGGTTAGGGTTAAGCTTAGGATATCGGTCAGCGTTAGGGTTAGGTTTAGGATTAGCGTCAAAATTTTGAGGTTGATTAAAGACTGGTTGACTGTCTGGAACAATACCACAACCAAGTATCCGAACCGACTTTGTTGGACCCACAAGGGCTCCTCGCCGTATGGCAGGCAAGACTGAAGTAGTGAGGTGTCGTATTGTCTTGTACACGATTAAACTTTGCAAGACTCTGTGTCATAGCAGTGACGAAACAATGTTCATTCTCTGGTTCTTGCAGTTATGGAGCGTGACATGTATATACGTTTGTGTTGTAATAAACTGTGCAAACCTTATCTTGCGACTTTTTTCGTATCTTACACTTCACAAGTAAAGGTACTCGTCTAAGTTCCGATTAACAAATCACTCAAATCACTCACTCACCCTTCGTGTCTGTTCACTCACTCACTCACTCACTCACTCACTCACTCACTCACTCACTCACTCACTCACTCACTCACGCTTCGTGTCTGTTCACTCACTCACTCACTCACTCACTCACTCACTCACTCACTCACTCACTCACTCACTCACTCACTCACTCACTCACTCACTCACTCACTCACTCACTCACTCACCCTTCGTGTCTGTTCACTCACTCACTCACCCTTCGTGTCTGTTCACTCACTCACTCACTCACTCACTCACTCACGCCCTCCCTTCGTCGCTTTTTTAACATTTTATCTTGTCAACATGTTATCGTGATAGCATTTTCATATTTTAGTGCGTACAATTCATCTCGCCATTAATTTCATTGCTTACATTTGAACAGTAAACACGTACATCATGAGCTCATCGACTGTTCTACTGGCTGCCAACAGGCCCACACCAACACCGTTCCAGTGCCCAAATTGCAAGAGACATTTCTCACGTCGGGAGAACTTAAAACGGCACATTGCCAGCGTTCACGGTGGACGATCAACAAACACTACGTCACTGGATTCACTTGTCTCGGCACCCGCTATAACACCAACGTCTCTGACCCCAGCGACAAGCTCGATATTCCTGTCTCCATTTCAAGTGCCCATGGAACACACAAAGAAGATGGCTCTGGTCGATCCCCGTATTTTGGAAAACATTCAACCACAGCATTCTTCTCCTGCTAATCCTATCGAAAGGGTTTTGCAACGACTCGACAATGAAATGCTAGACATTCTAGAACGAAACGATATACACGAGAGGGAAAAGGTTATGTTGTATAACCAGGTATTGAGTCGGTACAACGATCTTTCCGACAAACGTATGCAAGAACCCATGCGTATGGTCATCGAAAAAATTCCCAGTGAAGAGAAAAACAAAGTACAACCTACTAACGAAAAGGAAGTCGTCGAAAATAAGAACATCGAAAATGAAATCATCGACAGCGAGCCAAAAACTATGAAGCAGAAAGCACGAAGACTCATTGTTAAAATGAAAGGTGCCGTAAGTTGGAACGATCGTGGCGAGATGATGTACAGAAACAAGGCGGTTCCCGGAAGTAACATCGTGGACCTTGTGAACGACGTGTTGAGAAAACGGAAGTCGTTTGAACCGGTGGGATGGGAAACCTTTGCTCGTGGTCTCAAGGATGTCAACACGCCAATGGATTTAGTGGGTAATCTCGATCGTTGGCTTTACATGCAGACAGCGTCAGTGGACAGCGACATAGCAAAGGAAACCAGTATTCCGTTTGACAATGGTCGTCGTCGGCATCGTAGACGACCTGCATCGTCGCGGCGCGCAGTTCATTCGGCGACACCTTTACAAATCACACGTTGGACACCCTATTAGTATTACCGATTTCTGACAAAAACAGATTCGCGTGGGACATACAATTCACAGGAACAGTGTTCAAGAGAGATCATACGGGGAATATTCAAATAAAATTGTGTTGACGCTATGGATGAGTGTGTGTTTGTTTTTTCGTTTTCATCAAGACACATCTCGCTTTTCCCCGTTTCACTGACAACAATTGTTTTGTCAACGTTATCATATGGAATCAATTTCTATATAGTTAAGGTTTACAAGATTTTATAAGATTGACACTTTCTCTTGGGTGTCTGAATAAATCATTTCACAAACGCACATATGGTGTCGACTTTTTATTGCTTAATTAAGGTAATACAAGAACGTGCATGCCAACATTACATGCGAACATTACATGGCACTCTTAACAAAATCGAAAACACGACAGTCATTGTTCACTAAATCGTTCCCGAAAGTGTTCACAAACGTCTTCGTGGGTACGCCTCGACTTCGGTGCAGCAAGTATACGACACAGTATTTTCCACACACGTTAGACACCGGGCTCTGAAGCGTTCTCTTGTTGAAAATCCAATTCACGCAGTTGCTCTCTAGAAAATCCACGAATTCGTCGTGTCGAGGTGGCAAACCGTAGGAGTCGAAGTATTCTCCACGTCCGTATTTTGCCATAAACATGCAGATCCAATGTTGGCCCGGCTCATTGCTCGAATGAGTGTTGCACACGAAAGCTGCCGGATAGGTCTTCATAGGAGAAGTGGGTAACCCGTCTTTAGGTAGTACGCCTCGAACAACGATCCTAGTGTAAGCATCCGCCGCAAGGAGTCTTTCTATCTGTGCCGTATCCATCAGTAATCGTAGACGACGTTTCTGTTGCGGTCAATCTCCAAAACCGTCTCGAATTCTCCGTAGACGACGACGTTGATCGTTTGATCGAGAGGTTGATTAAAGTGCATCTCGACTCGTAGATTGCCTTTATGTACCAAATTGAAATGGGTACCGTCACAACAATCTGGTGTGATGTCAAACGCAAACAGGGTATATCCTTTGCCAAACTCGTCCCGACTGATGTTGTTTCCTTCGTCTTGAAACATCTTTCCCGTTCCAGCAAATAGATTACTGTAACTTCTCACGTAGTCACCATCGTTGAAATTAGGCTGGAGTGGTTTCGCCGGAACTTGTTGTCCGTCGACGTACAATGCAAGAAAGTTCAAGTTGTTGTGCTTTACGTGGAACGGATTCTTGGCGAATGTTCCATTGTAAGCGTCGTTGTCTACACATCACAAGACTATTCTCTTGGGTAAGACACCCAAATAAACATTTTCGTGAGTGTGTGACATAGCCCCTCGCGGTATGGAAAATACCTTGCAATCGACTCTTCGCAACGGATACTTGGCCGTTCCCTTTTGTAGCGCTTTGAAGTGACCCATCTGTACGGCAGGATTCAGTTTAGCTTTTCGTGCAAACAAAATTGCTTCGACTATGCGTACCTTGTAATTGGCATTGTCATCATCATCACCCATGAGTGCAAAAGCATCCTTGCTCTGTACTAGTCGAATTTTCACGTCGACGCCGTTCAATAGATAGCGGTCTTGAAAGAAGAGGTAGACGGCCCATCATATCGACGATTCGACTACGGGAAATATAGGTCTTTCTTTTTTGCAGCCCCTTGTTTGAATTGTCGGTGGCATCCATGTGTTCAGCCGTGTCTTTGTACCACAAGGCACTAGTCAGTTGACTCTTCTTTGCTTCTGCTCCGTGACTCAGTAACGTTTCTATGTACGCTCGATAAGGATAGGTATTTGTTGAAGGTGTGACGAGGGTACCGTTCAAAGACACGTCGACTTGACTAAACAGAGTTTGCTTTGACTACACGTGCTCGCACAAACAGGTAAGTATTGGCCACGTCCAGGTAATCGTTTCCCGATCCGGGTAATAAGAATTCGATAGGACCACCCGAACCTATCGAGGCGACAGGTCGATGCTCGATCCATTGTGCGTGTTCGATACTCGTTTGTGTCGTCGGTAAACGAAATAGGTCCAATTCGCTTTTGACTCCCTCACACGACAACTGGTGGACAAAAGCCATGTCTAGCCGAATATGTCGTCTCGACGCGTCTTCTGTCGTCTGCGTCTCTTGGCGATACTGGCTAGGCTGCTCGTCTGCTTGCGTTTTATAGGAGCGTTGCGTATACCAGGAGGCCCACTACTTCCCAACACTCTACTGATCATGTCCTTTCCGGTTTCTTTCGCACGCCTCTTTGCAGATTCTTTAATGCTCTGTCCAGATAACACGTCGCCGGCCACACCCAAACCTGTCTTTAACGCTCCTTTTCCCAAAGCGAGTGCGCCTCTTTTTATGAGTGGCATAGCACTTCGAATGAGGCCACCGAACAAACTACCTAGACCGTGACCTCGTTGCACTCTTGCCCCAACAAACACGGGCAATCCGTTGCCGACTTATCTGACGTAGTAGTCTTCGTAAGAATGATTACGACTCATGTTTCAAAGAATGATGGTTTGCGTCGTCGAAAGTGAAGTGTTGCCGTCACTCTACCTCGCTCGAATGGTACGCGACGTCCCGTGTCGTCTCTTATATCGATCTCAATGGTCGTAAATTATTTGTGCAAGACGGGAACGTATTGTACATTGTCAAAACTTTTTGACACCACGTCTCCGTGTTTCCCTTCTATGGGTACAGCCCTCAACAGAGGGACGACGGCATCCCCGACCACACGTGGTTCCACGAGGTCCGTGTAGACGTACAGCGAGTAAAAAACCTGCGCCATATCTACCACAGATTCGGTTTCTTTAACGTAATAATAATCTGGTCCTTCTTCTTCGGGTGTGGTGTAATCATTCTGGCTTAAACCTAACAAATGCTGAAGTTTCAACGAATACATTGAGAATGATATGTTTTCTACCATGTGTATAGTCACTTTTTGTGTGATGTCACTGTAGCTCAGTTTTATTTGCTTCTCTTTTATCGGTGACTTTATGATTCTGTTGATTGCACGAGTGAGCGCTTGGGGACTATCGTAGTGACCTGCCTCGATATTCACCTCATAACGCATACCATCAGCATTCACGCCAAAATAAACTTCCTCTTCTCTCACGTTGTACCAACTGTGCGGGTATTGAATCTCCACCAATCCACACTCCCATTGACCGACTAAACTGATGCGTTGCGGCAAAGACGTGACATAGTGGGTCAACGTGTTGTCGGGATTTAACTCCATAGACGCGTTGCTGGGCAATGTCAGGTAAAAATCAGACGACATATTCACCGCGTTTCATAGACGGATTAGGTAACAGGTACCCCAGGCAACTGCTCAACAAAGCCGTCCACAGATTAGAGTTTCCGTCTACTTTAGTAAGGTTGTAGATACTGACCAATATAACGGTGTAGAGTATGACGATTTAGCAGAAGAAGACGATTTCCGATTTCGGGCACGTATTTCCAAACAACACCCAACGTCTGTTATTACTGCCTGTGTCTTCGAGCTCTGTGTTTTCGACTCGAACGTCCGTCGTATCTTCCATGACACGAATGACGGCTCGACTGGTGTATACTAGCCTTTATACGCGACGAGCGACGCTTTATCCAACCAGCTGTTAAACCAGTCGGGATATCCTACCCACTTGACCAGGACCTGTGTCTTTTTTTCCTCGCTTGCGCTGATGCAACACTTTCTCGATACGATAGAGTTTATCCTTGCTCACAACCACTTTCTGTAGTTCTTGTACGTAAAAGGTTCCCTCTATCGGCGAATCTTCATCATCAATCAAACGATAAACAGGCGGATCGGAACGATGAACTGTTTTGACGGTAAATATCTCGTCACTCCAGTTGGGTAAGTAACCTTTTTTGAATTGTCTCTTGACTTTGCTGATACGCACATGGTCGCCCACTTTTAAAACCGGTTTGATTTTTCCGTGTCCTTCATTTCCGTACAACCTTTGCCAAACCTCTTCTTGATTGATCACGTTCACTTCAGACGGCGCCATTCCAATACTTCTATGATAACTGTCGTTGTACGAATCGACTAGGTGGTGTAATACGTCCAGGTACTTTAACGTCTGGTTTTTCGTGAAATATCTCCACATACGTGTCTTCAGAGTACGATTGAAACGTTCCACGATACACGCCTTGGTCTCTTCGTTGTGTGTCGTAAAATGGTGGATACCTTCCTCTTTCAGAAACTCTTGCAGTTGCTTATTAAAAAACTCTTTTCCTTTATCTGTTTGCAATGACAGTGGGCCATCATTGTCCTTTAACAACCGACTAAACGCCGTCGTGAGTGACGCCCCCGATTTGTTCTTCAAAGGAACAGACCACGCTTTCTTGGAGAACACGTCTATCACGGTCAAAATGAAAGTGTGACCGTCGTTATATCTTTTCAAACGTGACATGTCTATCAGATCGGCCTGCCATTGTTGATTTATACCACCCACTACGACACGTCTACGCCTGAAACGATATGTCACCGGTTTGTGTAGTGTGTGTCTTGTTCCGACAACCACCGTTTCACCTCTTTCGATGATGCACGTGAAGCATGTGAAGCACGTGAAGCACGATGCAGGGCATCAATGCCTCCGTAACTTCCGGTTAGTTTCGTGTCGTAGTAAATACTTTTCAATGCATCGTGTGAACGCTTCGTCTTCTTACCTTCGCGAGGAGTCATGCCGTAATAATGCCGGTGTCCTGTCGTGCAAGACTATTAATACCTTTTCCCTCTCGTTCATATCGCTTTGTTCTAATATGCCTTGCATTTCGCCATCCAGTCGACACAAAACAGGATTGGTCGAAGGAGGTTGCAGTTGAACGTTATCCAAAATACGTGGATCGACCGGCGCCGTCTTCTTTGTGTGGTCCATAGTCGTGTAGTTACGACTGCAACAACGTCGTCACCAACGGGGCTAGAAGGGACGTAGCCAAGGGAGCTAGTAGGGCCGCAAGGAAACCACCTTTCTGTAGAATACGTTTCTTCTGATGAAGACCGGTTTTCCTGATGACCAAGGTTCTGAGGTCCTTCTTGTACCGACGCAGTTTAGTCTTGTGATCTTTCTTTAGTGGTATGTTCCCTTCTAATATGTTCTGTGCACACTCGCAGAGACTGTGTACCAGATCGGGTTTTCCCTTGTCGATGATGGCTCTGGCTAAAGCAGGATCCGCTTTAGCGAGGAGACAAAGGCACAACGCGTTTCTCTTCACTCGCGCCGACATGACGAATGATGAGTGTCACGGCGTGTTTCTATTTATATCTTCGGAAGGTAGGCGTACTGAAATTTGTTTGGTTCCTTAACGATATTTGTACGCAGGCGCAAGTGTTCCTGTGTGGCCTGTTTGAGGTCGACGAACAAATACCAGTGTGGTACGGACGTTGCGTCTCTGAAAGCTTCTTGCATGAACTTTATTCGACCCGGATACATCTGTCTGGCCAAGTTAATCACTTGTGTATTGTCGCGAGGATTCTTGAAGAGTACCATGTACTGTGCGTTTATACTTATAGTGCGACTCTCTTTCCCTTTGGGAAATAAATTTTGCACTAAATATATTACGGACGTGTTGCAATGATGACTCTTCTTCGTGAACAGTTTGGTGACCCTCTCGTCCGTTTCCGACATGAGATCGTCGATAACTACCAAGTTTCTCGTTTTAGGATCGAAAAACGATACATCGGGAAGACCCTCGACAAATTCTATGTTCGGATGTATCGTAGAGAGCGTGAAATACAACGCCTGCCATTCACCGTAACACCACGTGATCTTTTCGGGCGGTGAGTTTAGGAGTGTGGCAGAATGACGTAGTAAAGAGACAACAAACGTCGTTTTACCACAGCCCGTCGGCCCAGCAACGATACAAGTAAAAGGATGAACTAACCTCGTGTCCATACTTTACACAACTGATGAAAGAGACTAAGATGAATGGTACTTATACTACATATACTTCAAAAAATGATACAATATAAGGTTTGAACATTTTATTCGTATACAACACAAACATATTTACAGATCGCGATCGTTCTCTGCAGTTGGATTAATATCACCAAAGGGCTCATAAAACCACAAGACAGATTTACAGATCATCCTCCATTACTCCCAGAACAATTTGCTTTAATTTGTTTCGCCACTCCTCTGAAAAGGTTCTTGCAACCAACTCCCGATAGTACACAAGTGATCGGACGTCAGGTCGGGTAGCTTCAAACCTGCGTCTAACAAAACACACAACCAGACTTTCATCACTGCAGTCGAATTAATGGCCTCCACAGCCTCGTCAAAGTGCATATAAATTAGAATGTCATCAGGTAACATACAATCGTGATGAAATTGACTAGGATCGTCTATCTCGCAAGCGAGACACTGTCGTCTCGAGAGTTCGACGATGGCACATGCTATGTGACGTGCAATCGTCTTCTTCATTTCCATCGCCGGAAACTCAAGCGTAAAGTTCGGACCAGTGGCGACAGGAGCGGCAGTTGTCACATCGACCGTGTCGGCGGAAGTTGTCACATCGGCAGGGATGACAGCAGAGAGAGGCTGAAACAGGATACGGAGCCTAGTGTATCACCTCCACGTGAGTGACGTTGAAGTTTGTGTAAGTGTCTCGTCGAGTTTTCTTTATGGTGAGAGACACACGAGTTCCCGTCAACGAGTTCAGTTTGTAAGTCTGCATCGTTTCGTCCATAACAGCAAACGTCTCGGCATTCACTTCAAGGAGAAGAGCCATACACTGGTCGAATAAAGTCAGCCATATAGATCGTCCCGTCGCTGTCTCGACAAAGCACATGCGCACCACGAAATGTATGTCAGAGGCAACGTAACCGTGTCGTTCGCATTGCAAATGTCCCCTATCGTCGGTAATCATACGCTTCTTGCAGTACCTGCACCCAATGTAGAAGGGAGTGTGCTGGCGTACTCTGTCGATGAGGAGACCTCTGATATCGATAACGGCGTCAGCGCTTACCGATGTTTCTAGAGCTGAGATGTCCACGACGTCTGGTTCCGACGGCCCGGAAGGACGGTTGATCACAGACATGATGGGTCGGCTCGTCGGCTCGTCCTCGTCGCTTGAGTCTGCCGCATTGCGAGGTCGGTAGTTTTGTCCACTAGGGGATGCTGTTTGTGGTTCGTGATGTATCCGTCAGGAGGCTCTATTGCACGCAAGCGTGCAAGATACACGAATTTGGGCAGTACTCCTACATTTACTTCACAATTTGTCCTTCATGTGGCACCACTTGTAGTTCATGACCTATCCGCTAGGGGTATCTTAGTTCAAAAAACCCCGCTAGGTGGCGCTAACGATCAAACCAAGACGCACGAATTTTGGCATAACTGAACTTTGGTCCAAATATTTATTTCACACAAAATCCGCTAGGTGGCGCTAATGGACAATTATCCGCCAGGTGGCGCTATTTTAGTTAATGACCTATCCGACACTTGACCTACATCCGGTACTTGACCTTTGACCTACATCCGGTACTTGACCTTTGACCTTGACCTACATCCGGGCACTTTTGCACTTGCACCGCGACGCGACAACCATGCGCGGTACTTAACCTACATTACTACTACTAACCATGGATACACGTACTCCGGGTCAACATTGGATACAAGCATTCAGGATCAACTCTGGATATCATCACTCAGGATTAACCAAGGATATACACACTCAGGATAAACCATGGATACAGGCCTTCAGGATCAACCCTGGATGTAAGCACTCAGTTCTCAGGATCATGCAACTCTGGATTCACACACTCAGAATTAACCTTGGATACAGGCACTCAGAATCAACCTTGGATATGCATTGAATGACAAAAAAGGCACCGTCAGCAAACAGCCAGTCATTTAATAATAATAATATCGGAATTGATATAGCGCCCGAATCCACTTGAGGTAAAATGCTCTCATGCGCTTTATATAAAGCAGCATAAATTAAATTAAACTATAAAATATAGATTATTTTAAAAATAAATACTACAAAAGACTTTAATTAAACTTCACAAATAAATAAATACATAGAAATTACATTTGAATAAAACATTACGAATAAATCATTACTATACAGCAATGTCATTAAAACGAGAACGTGACTCGATCACGTCAGTCGTACGTACGCCAGTTTAAAGAGATGCGTTTTTAAATGTCTCTTGAAAGAGCTGAGAGTGTTCAGTTGTTTAATGTTCTCAGGCAAGTCGTTCCACAGTATGGCCGCGTGTTGGCTGAAATAACGAACGTTCATCATAAGTTACAGTCAGCAGCACAGATACGACGAGAAGTGATTTCTCCGTTGATCTTAACTTACGAGTAGGTTTATGTTTCTGCACAATGTCACTCATGTATGCCGGTGCCAATCCGTTGAGCACGTTATACGTACAAGCTTAAAGCTGAGCCGGTATTTCATTAGTACAAATGTAGTTCACGTAACACAGGTGTTATGTGTTCGCTCTTGCGTGTCCTGGTGATTAGATGAGCAGCGCAGTTCTGTATACGCTGCGATCGTTCAATGATTACCCGAGGCAAATCTCGCAGCAGCGCGTTTCCATAGTCCAGGTGAGATGTTAACAGTGTCTGGATTCGAATCTTACAGGCGTCATTTGTGATGTATTGCCTGACTTTGCCAATATTTCAGATGCAGTGCCAATCCGTTGAGCAGTTTATCCATTGTCAAGCCGCTGTTCATAATAACTCCAAGATTTCTCATGGATTGCACAGCGTGTAGTAGTCTGCCCCCGATCATGAGGACAAGTCGTTCACCTGATGAATTCGGTGTTTGGACGATGTTTGAGTTCGCTTTTTTTGGTTCAATTTTAACATGTTTCTATTCATCCACCCACCAACATCCGCCACACACAATTGGTGACCTTTCACAGGCACAGTTCTCGTCAGGCTTGCATGGATAACTATAAGTGTGTGTCGTCTGCATAACAGTGGTAACGAAGATTATGTTTATTCACTATATCTCCAACTGGTTTAGTGTACACACAGTAAAGTTTCGGTCCCAACGCAGATCCTTGTGGCACGCCGCAACATATATGTGCGTTAAATTAAGTTGCGAGGCCGACCGAGACACAATTGTGTTCTGCCGCGATTTAATTCAGGGCTTCTGCGCCAATGGCTATTAGTTACTATTCCATGATTGTAGTTCAATGGTAATATTGTCGTGACCCCTAGTTTCCGGGTCACGGCCTCGCATGTTTGGATACTTCCTGTTGTGAGTTGCAGTTTTGTGTTCTCTTATTAAAACACTGTTCTAGTTACGCATACGTACTAGTGTTTGTTTGTGTGACTCGAAGTGTGCATTTGATCAACTAATGGCGTGGTGGCAGCGCTCACAACGAACCCGCTCACCAAAACGGGCGCAATAAAAGCAGATACACATTGACAGTCCGCCGACCTCACGGCACAAACAGCTAGCCGAAACGGCTCTGTATCACTAGCAGGTGTGGTAACAACATGGCTAACAACATGCAACGCGCACCGAGACAGTGGTGCCTCACAAAAACGGAAACGGTCAACACATTTGAGAACTGGCGCCAGAACCTCGTCTACACCCTCTCACTCGACCCAAACTTCGCCCAGTTTATCGCCACTGACGCTAAATGGGAGAAGCGATGTGCAGCACATCCAAACCGCGGCTTCACCGACGATAATGGTCATACAGCCATTCAGCAAGCCTACATGCTCGATCTAATGTTAGGCCAAATAGCGAACTATTGCCCAGTCATATCGCGCAACACGATCGCCAAAAACTCAACCAGTTTATCCGGTATCTCGCAAACTATCCGACTGCACTATGGGTTCCAGTCTACAGGGGCCCATTTCCTGGACTTTGCTGATATCCACCTACAAGCTGACGAACGCCCCGAAGACTTGTATCAGCGCCTAGAGGCCTTCGTTGAAGACAACATGCTACAAGAGGGAAGTGTCATTCTGCACCACGGTGACGTCATACACGTTGACGAAGAAATGTCTCCTTCCCTAGAGAACATGGTAGTACTGACCTGGTTACGACTTATCAACCCCGCACTGCCTAAGCTCATAAAGCAACGATATGGCACAGAGCTGAGGTCAAGAACACTAGCATCGATCAAGCCAGAAATATCACAGCCACTCGAATCACTACTAGACGAGATTGCGTCTGCTGACACCGCAAAGGTTATGCGCACCGATACTAGGCCTAACCTACGCGGACAAAGACCAACGTTCTCAAGACGACAACCGGCACCATCTAACAACCCTAGGCGTCCCACGAGCGTGAAGACTTGCCCTCTTTGCAAACAAGTAGGCCGCAGTGATGTACACCACTTCCTCAGCGAGTGCTCGTACCTTCCGGAACAAGATCGCCGCTACATGGCTAAGGTACGACTAGTCAGTGATATCATCGACGGAGTCGATGAAGGCGACGACGATACCTACGAAGTTTATGACGAACGCCCCGTAAACACCACTACCGTGCAACGTATCGATGTACGACAATCGCCTTACCTCGACGCGTTCCACGACCATAACGCCGTTCGAGTGACGATCGATAGCGGTGCAACGGGCAATATGATCCGTCATGACACGGCAGTGAGATTGGGGTGTACTATCAAGAACTCTTCCCAATCGGCTCACCAAGCTGACGGATGATCGCCTCTAACCATAGTTGGCGAAATTACCATATCACTCGCCCGCAAAAATAAATCATTCCAGTTCTGTGGACTAGTGGTACAGAATCTGGATGTCGAGATGCTGGCCGGGACACCATTTATGGAAGTCAACGACATTACCATCCGTCCCGCCAAACGAACCATCACCCTCGCAGATGACACCACGTACACATATGGTACAACACAGAGGGCCCTCAACAGGCATGCAGTCCGCCGTGCCCACATACTGCGAGCACCACCAACCAACATCACTGTGTGGCCAGGCGACTTCGTGGAAGTCGACCTGCCTTCAGACGCGTATATCGCAGACGCCACATTCGCTCTGGAACCACGTCACGATACCACCGGCAACAAAGGAGTACACGAGAACGATGTGTGGCCACAACCTTCACTAATCACCAGCGTAGAAGGTGTATTGCGCATACCAAATCTCACGAACTCCACTCGCACACTGAAAAGAAACGAACACTTTTGCCAAATCAGAGAAGTGTTCGTACCCGACAAGGCAACATCCATACCAGACAGTCAATGCACCAGCGTAGCCGTAAGCATACGCACACGCAGCTCGAATGCTACTGCCATCAAACACTCAACAGCGGTCACCATTGATCCTGATCACGCACTCTCCCCCGACGAACGAGCGGCATTCCGATCGATCGTGGAAGAGTATGACGACGTATTCGACCCAAGCTACAGTGGATACAATGGTCACGTGGGGCAATTCAAAGCTGTTGTCAACATGGGCCCAGTACAACCGCCCCAACGTAAAGGACGCCTACCCCAATACGCACGAAACCAGCTCGTAGAACTCCAAAACAAGTTCGATGAACTCGAGACGATGGGCGTGTTCGTCCGGCCTGAGGATGTACCGGTCAACGTCGAGTACCTCAACCCGTCATTCCTGATAATGAAGCAAAGCGGAGGACACCGACTCGTCACTGCCTTCACTGACGTAGACCGCTATAACAAGCCGCAGCCTTCATTGATGCCTGATGACGACAACACCCTACGAAAAATCGCACAATGGAGTTACATAGCGACTACCGATATGTCAAATGCGTTCTACCAAATCCCTCTATCGCGTGAATCAATGAAGTACTGCGGAGTAATCACTCCGTTCCGCGGTGTACGCGTATACGCTCGCTCAGCGATGGGCATGCCCGGGTCCGAAACCGCACTCGAAGAGCTGTTGTGCCGCGTACTGGGAGATCTACTCGAAGAAGGTGTCGTCGCCAAACTGGCAGACGACATATATTGTGGAGGAAACACAATCGCCGAACTCCAACAGAACGTAAGACGATTGCTCCAAAGCTTCGCCAACAGCGGGTTGCGCCTGTCCGCTGCCAAAACAACGATGTGCCCTACTACGACCACGATACTTGGCTGGGTGTGGAACCTCGGCTCCATCCATGCAAGCCAACATCGCATCGCCACCCTAGCCAGCTGCGACGCTCCACTCACAGTCAAAGCGATGCGAGCATTCGTCGGAGCCTACAAAATGCTAGCACGCGTCATACCAGGATGCTCCGCCTTGCTCGCCCCGTTCGACGAAGTAACGGGTGGCAAACAGTCAAGTGATCGCGTCACATGGACCGATGCATTAAGAGAAGCCTTCAAACACGCACAAACCAGTCTTCAGACTAACAAGGCTATCACATTACCTCGGCCAAGTGACGAACTATGGCTAGTGACGGACGGCGCTGTCAAACAGTGCGGTCTAGGAGCCACCTTGTACGTGATGCGCAATGGCAAATTGATGCTGGCCGGATTCTTCAGCGCAACACTCCGCGGACGACAGATCTCCTGGTTGCCATGCGAAGTAGAAGCAATATCCATCGCAGCCGCTATCAGACATTTCAGCCCGTATATCGTACAGTCAGCGCACAACACAGCGATACTCACAGACAGCAAGCCTTGCGTACAAGCCCACGAGAAGCTTTGTCGCGGTGAATTCTCCGTCAGCCCGCGCGTATCGACATTCCTATCAGTCGTCAGTCGGTACCAGGCAACTATTCGCCATCTCGCCGGTTCAGCTAATGTTCCATCAGACTTCGCGAGTCGCAACGCACCCACATGCCGGGAACAACAGTGCCAAGTGTGCTCCTATATACGACAGACTGAAATGTCAGTCGTGATGCAACGCGTTACAACTGACGACATAACATCTGGGAAAGCTCGACTTCCGTTCACCAATCGTTCAGCATGGCTCGGCATTCAAGCAGACTGCCAAGACTTGCGAAGGACTCATTCACACCTTACACAAGGAACACGACCATCCAAAAAGGTGACAAACGCGAAAGACGTCAAAAGATACCTTAACGTCGCATCAATCGCTCGTGACGGTCTACTGGTCGTACAACGTAAAGACCCACTGAGTCCTACACGAGAGTGCATCATCGTACCGCGAAAAGTCCTAGACGGACTAGTAACGGCCCTGCACATCCAACTGGATCACCCGTCTTCGTACCAGCTAAAGCAAGTCATGCATCGCTATGTATTCGCTCTCGACCTCGACAAGTCTGTCGAGTCCACCTCGCGCAGCTGTCATCACTGTACGTCGTTACGGAACACCCCAAACCTAACTATCGCGCAATCTACCAACGATCCCCCAGAAGTAGTGGGTATCTCATATGCAGCCGACATCATCAAACGAGAAAGATAACTGATCTTGGTGCTACGCGAGTGTGTAACATCATACACGGTAACATGCTTCGTCAACGACGAACGACGCGACACGTTACGGGACTCCATCATTCAACTCTGCATCGGCCTCCGACCGCTTGATGGACCTCCTGCCGTAATACGCACAGACCCAGCTCCTGGATTCGCAGCTCTCGTCAACGACGCACTGTTGAACAAGTATCGACTCACCATCGAACTAGGACGGGTCAAAAACATCAACAAAAACCCTGTGGCCGAAAAAGCCATTCGGGAACTCGAGGGTGAAATTTTACACCAACAACCAACAGGCGGCGCCATCACGCAGGTGCTACTGTCTGTCGCTACTGCCAGCCTCAACGCCCGAGTACGAAACAGAGGAGTGTCAGCTCGTGAGCTGTGGACCCAGCGTGATCAATTCACAAACGAACAATTACCGCTGAACGACTATAGCATCATTCAACAACAGCATGCCTCGCGCAACGCTAACCACGAACACAGTCACATATCGAAGTCTCCTCGCGGTTCAGTACCCAGACCCCAACATATCGACATTGGCGACATCGTGTACTTGTACTCAGACAAGAGTAAACTACGCTCCAGGTGTCGGTATCTCGTACTGAGCACAGAAGGAGAATGGATCAACATCAGCAAGTTCGCCGGTAACCAGTTGCGTGCCACGTCATACAGAGTGAAGCGAACAGAGTGCTACAAGGTGGCAGCTGAAGCTACCCACGATCTTCCAGTGTCGTACCAGTATGACGAACTAACACCCGCAGATGACCCAGCTCCTCCAGAGAAACCTCCAGACGTACCAGTTCAACTCTCGTACCCTCCAGTCACAGCAGCTCAGCCCGTAGAACCATCAACAGCCGAGTCTCATCGACAAGAAACGGCGACAGTCAACAACGAATCGACAATGTCATACGAGCTAGATCAACATAGCTGTCCGCCCGAGGAACCTCCGAGACGCTCTACAAGAACTCGGAAGCCTCCTGAGTATCTGAAAGACTTCATCTCATGAACCTTTATCTCTATAATCATTATTGTATGTCTATATGATAGCTATCTCATAGTAGCATACATAATTATGAGAAGAAAGAAGTCACGCCAATGGCTATTAGTTACTATTCCATGATTGTAGTTCAATGGTAATATTGTCGTGACCCCTAGTTTCCGGGTCACGGCCTCGCATGTTTGGATACTTCCTGTTGTGAGTTGCAGTTTTGTGTTCTCTTATTAAAACACTGTTCTAGTTACGCATACGTACTAGTGTTTGTTTGTGTGACTCGAAGTGTGCATTTGATCACCTAATGGCGCTGCTTGATGAAAGTGTTATTATTCGTAACTGTAAAAGTTATACAAAGGACAGGAAAAATCTTGGAATACCATATCCAGAGATACGTAGAAAGGCTTTTGTGTCCAAGTTGAATATAATTATATAAAAATGTTATAATTGTTCATTAAAAAGTATTACAATATTTAAGTCTTCTGTTGATATTGAAAACAAGTTTATTGATATTTCACAATTTGGCAGCCATTTTGGATTTTCACACTGGCGGTCTGGTACAAACGATTGGTAGGCTGGGCAACGTTGTTGTTATTTATTACCTTTACATCAACGCTACTACTACTACTGTTACTACAACAACAACAACAACTACTACTACTACAACTACTACTACTACTACTACTACTACTACTGGTGTAGCTGCTGCTGCTGCTAGTATTAGTATTACTATTGCTGCTGCTGCTGCTGTTGTTATTACTACTACTGCTGCCCCAACAACAACAATAACTCTGTCGCTTATCAACACTAGTCGAACACAAGTTATGCTGAAATTATTAGTTCATATTAAATTTAAAAATAACTAGAATATTATGTTTACTTTGTATGCTTAATGGAAAGGTCGATAATGATAGAGATTGTAACATTGTAAAACTGTGGTTCGTTAACACATACTCGTTTGCACTTACTTAGATACTATATATATATATATATATATATATATATACAAACAGGTGATGCAAGAGACCTGTACAAAACAAGAACAAAATCTATAGATCATGATCACCATTGTCTGTAATAATGAATGTTATGTTTTAGTACATATATATATATGTATATATACACACACACACACACATATATATATATATATATATATATATATATATATATATACATATATATTTCCACGCGCTATCTCGATTATACTTAGATACTATATATATATATATATATAGTAAGTAGTAATACATGTCCCTTAGCGTAGGCAAATTATTAACCCTGAGGAAATCCCATGTTAAGAGAGGGATTTTTCCTCCAGTACGCTCCCGGGTTAAAGGATAGGTATTTTCCCATGTTAAGAGATAGGGATTTCCTCCAGTACGCTCCCGGGTTAAGAGATAGGGATTTTCACCATGTTAAAGGATAGGGATTTCCCCCAGTGCACTCCCGGTTTAAAAGATAGGGATTTTCACCCCATGTTAAGAGATAGGGATTTTCCTCCGAGACGCGCCCGGGTTAAAGGATAGGCCATTTTAACCCCATGTTAAAGGATAGGCCGTTTTAAGCTCATGTTAAGAGATACGGATTTTCCCTCAGAAGGCTCCCGGGTTAAAGGATAGGCCATTTTAACCCCATGTTAAAGGATAGGAAATTTTTCTCCATGTTAAAGCATAGGCCATTTTAACCCCATGTTAAAGGATAGGAAATTTTCACCATGTTAAAGGATAGGAGCTATTATCGTAAAGGTATACGACCACTTTTCGAATTTTCTCCATGTTAAAGCATAGGGAATTTTCACCATGTTAAAGGATAGGAGCTATTATCTTTAAGGTATACGACCACTTTTCGAATTTTCTCCATGTTAAAGCATAGGGAATTTTCACCATGTTAAAGCATAGGGGCTATTATCGTAAAGGTGTACGACCACTTTTTGAATAAAATAAAATCTACCGAACATCATTTGAATATGTCACACACTAGATTGCTTGGCCCGTATGCCTAGGCTCCGCCAAGGACCGAGCCCTTATTTGGTTAACGATGACATGTCGAAAAGGTGGGGTTATAATAAGGCGTAATTTAAATAAAAGGATTATAAATTCAACGGAGACCGTTTTATCTGAAGTAATGTATACGAAATGTAGATTACATATAGGACTATGTTATATCAGAATCTATAGCCTCGTTTTTTCGAACAGAGCGACCATTTTGGAATTAGACCTTTGGTGTCTCTTATAAACCTGTACTCGAGGCGTGACTGGACTGTCACGGTCAGTGAGTGACGTCATGGTACGCGCCGTAATTTTGTACGCGAGGTGATTTGGTCAAACAGGTAGTGCTTTGGTTAGACCTTGTATTGAACTTGCGCTTGTGTAATGTAATCCCTTCATGTGACGTCATGGTCAGTGAGTGACGTCATTAAACTATAAACTGCTAGTGTCGTAATTTTGTACGCGAGGTGATTTGGTTAAACAGGTAGTGCTTTGGTTAGCCATTGTTTTGAGTTTTCGCACTTGAATGTGATCCCATCATCAGGGTCAATGACATCATGGTCAGTGACGTCATCAAACTGCTATGCGCAGTAATTTTGAACGCGAGGTGTGTTGGTCAAGCAGGTAGTGCTTTGGTTAGACCTTGTATTGAACTTGCGTGTATGTAATGTAATCCTTTCATGTGACGTCATGAGACAGTGACGTCATAAAACTATAAATTGCTATGCGTAGTAATTATATATGTGATGTGAGTTGGTCAAGCAGGTAGTGATTTGGTTATCCAGCGTTTTGAACTTGTGCGTATGTAATGTAATCCTTTCATGTGACATCATGATGCGGTGACGTCATTAGACTATAAACTGCTACGCGCAGTAATTATATACGTGATGTGAGTGGGTCAAGCAGGTAGTGATTTGGTTAGTCAACATTTTGAGCTTTCGCGTATGTAATGTAATCCCTTCATGTTAAAGCATAGGGAATTTTAACCGTGTTAAAGCATAGGGAATTTTTATCCATGTTAAGTGATAGGGAATTTTCACCATGTTAAAGCATAGGAGCTATCATTAAACTGCTACGTATAGTAATTGTGTGTGTGTGTGATGTGAGTTAGTTAAAACAGATAGTGCTTTGGTTAGCCATTGTTTTGAACTTTCGCGCTTGAATATAATCCCATCATTTGATATTATGATCAGTGACGTTAGAGCGAGTGAAAAATGTCCCTGTTAACCGGTATCAATCAATCAATCAATCAATCAATCAATCAATCTTTATTTCAGACAAAAAAGCATACATGTAATATGCACTATGTCCATAGTAAAAAAGTAAAAATAAAAAGTATATTATAGTGTATATATTGCACTAATCCACTTCCTGCGCAATACAGAGGTCGTATAAACATCACTGTGTATAATACTCCCAACAATGTTGTTCGTCGATGCAGATATTCTGCTCATAAAACTGTACATGCATTTTCTAAATCTAGTATTGCAACAGTCCGTGTCAGAACTAACAAACATTAGGCTAGCACTACACCTCATAGATAGGCTGTGCATAATTCTAAATGCATTGTTATAGGAAACAATAAAGTGCTGCATAGCGGCTTTTCTATAATTAGCCCATAAGGAACATAAATACACATTACTACAATAGGATGTGAACAGTTTGTTCTTCACCTTCACTGAACAAAAGTGAAAATTCCTGAGTAGAACATTGCTTCTGCCGTACAAACTCCTTTCCTTGGATTTCATATCCGTTTCATCTGACAGATCATTACTGATTATATGGCCAAGATATTTGTATGCCTTCGTTGTATTCAGAACTGCATCACCAAGCTTAATAGCTACTTCAAAACCGGTTTGTCTTGTGTCAAAAAACATTATCTGCGACTTTACTCTGTTAAACAATATGTCGTTGTCCATAATTGTATGAAACATCTAGCAGTCTTTGCAACCCCTTAGCCGATGGAGCCAGTAGTACAATGTCATCAGCATACATGAGGTGATTAACAGTTGTATCACCACAATAGCATCCGATGGGTAGTTTCATCAGTAGCAAACTCAAATCATTCATGTATAAATTAAATAAGAAAGGAGATAAGATATCAACTGGTATGAACTCGTAATGACGAATGCTCTGTGACTGTGTGTTGGAAGAACATCTCGATATTCGGCCCGTGATAAAACATACGAGATACCAGTATTTGTCATACGAGATTTGTACTTACCAGAGGTCACAGTGAATAGCCTGTTTGTAAACTGTTTTGAAGGGGTATTCCCTGTTCAAGTCTCATCTATTTTCTTCGTTGTTATTATTAATGAAGTAAATACAATCGACACGCTAGCCTATCCGCGATGCGCTATCGGCGAGCCACGTTGTCAACTCAGTGTCATTGGCCTTGACACCAAAACCGACAAACCTCTTTTTCGAAACAGGCGCGTAACAAATTGAAGCTTTATGATAGAACAATAGACTAATGTATTAGCTATCGTTTGTAAGAACTATATTGAACACCAGTATCAATCAGTATAATTCAAACAAAACTGATAACGAATGCTCTGTATGTTCGAAGAACAATAGACTAGTGTTATTATTATTATATTAGGTAGCGATTACATTCGTGTCTCTTATAAAACCCGTACTCGAGACGTGTCTGGACATGTTTGTTTGTCGCGGGCGTGAGCGTATGCACTCTGTATGTCATTATTAAACTATACATTGCTACGTATAGTAATTGTGTGCGTGAGGTGAGTTGGTCAAACAGGTAGCGATTTGGTTAGCCATTGTTTGGGGCTTTTGCACTTGAATATAACCCACATCATGTGGCGTTATGGTGAGTGACGTGGTGTTACAGCGTCAGCGAGTAAAAAATTCACCTGTGAAATGTAATTCTAGACGTTTCTTTGATAATTTTAAACAGGTAGCGCTTTGGTTAGCCATTGTTTTGAGTGTTCGTAGGTTGTTGTAGTTATGGAGCGTGACATGTAAATACGTTTGTGTTGTTCACGAATAAACTGTGCAAACCTCATCTTGTGTCTTTTTCATAGTGTAATGCAAAGCATATGTTGGGAACCTTACTCATTGGCTTGCACTTCACAAGTAAAGAGACTATTGGCATTGTCAATACTAAGTTCATTGATTTGCGTAAAACAGGTTCGTGTACGATATGCAAGACACACGAACAGTACCATAGATCAACCTTCTGATGATATTCTAATTTGCATGCACTTTGATGAGGCTGTCGAGACCATTAACTCAACTGCATTGGTGAAAGACTGTTTGAGTGTTTTTGTTAGACGCAGGTGTGAAGCTATCCGACGTGACAGTCGAACAGTTGTGTACTATCAATACTTGGTTGCAAGACGCCGTTTCGAAACAGTGGCGAAACACTATGAAACATATGGTTCTGGCAGTAATAGAGGGTGATCTGTAAAGAACTTTCTTTTGTCGTGTATACGATTACACTTTGCAAGACTCTGTATCAATGTCTAGTCTCTGGTTCTTGCAGTTATGGAGCGTGACATGTAAATACGTTTGTGTTGTTCACGAATAAACTGTGCAAACCTCATCTTGTGTCTTTTTCATAGTGTAATGCAAAGCATACGTTGGGAACCTTACTCATTGTCTTGCACTTCACAAGTATGTCTGTGTGTAGTTCAGTACAGAGATGATAGCCACTTATGTATCTGTTTAGTACAGTACAGAGATGATAGTCAGTTATCTATGTGTGTAGTTCAGTACAGAGACATTAGTCAGTTGTGTCTGTGTGTAGTTCAGTACAGAGACGTTAGCCAGTTATGTATCTGTGTAGTTCAGTACAGATAGGTTAACCACTTATGTATGTGTGTAGTTAAGTAGAGATGACAGTCAGTTATGTCTGTGTATTGTTCAGTAGAGATGACAGCCAGTTATGTCTGTGTGTAGTTCAGTACAGAGATGTTAGCCAGTTATGTATGTGTATAGTTCAGCAGAGACGTTAGTGAGTTATGTATCTGTGTAGTTCAGTACAGAGATGTTAGCCTGTTAAGTCGGTATGTAGTTCAGTAAAAACGTTAGTCGGTTATGTATGTGTGTAGTTCAGTACAGAGACGTTAGCCAGTTATGTATCTATGTAGTTCAGTACAGATAGGTTAACCACTTATGTCTGTTTGTAGTTCAGTACAGAGATGATAGCCAGTTATGTATGTGTGTAGTGCAGTACAGAGATGATAGTCAGTTATGTATGTGTGTAGTTCAGTACAGAGACATTAGTCAGTTATGTATACGTGTAGTTCAGTAGCGAAGATAGCCATTTATATCTATGCTTCTGATATTCCCGGAAGTGCGTCAACGAGTAGAGATCTAACATGGACGGTAGATGGCAATACTCTGACTAATTACATTGGTGTCCGTTGAGTGGCGTTGGGAACCATGATGGTCACCTCTTTGAATGAAGTCCTGTCAGGTGGTTGTCCTTACATGTTATTGACATAATTATTGACATATTACTTGTAACAGAATCATACAAGTACCCGTGACCCGAGCAGTGTTTTTCAGACATCGCAGTGACCCCGTGAAGAAAAGTTCAAAAAAAGTAGGTAAAAGTAGTTTAGGTTACGAGTGTGTGCTTACAATATGACACGAACGGTATCTGTGGAATGAGAACCAGCTGACAACGTACACCAACCACACTACGGCGAATGGGTGACCGACAAAATGAAGCCAACTGTAAGTTTGGAATATACAATATTGTGTATAACAGTACATTTCATCGTACGTAGTGACATTATTTTTCCACACTGAAGGGCAGTGGCATAGCAACTGGATACAAAGTAACGTTAATGAAAGAACAGTGTAGATTGGACACCAGACATTATTATTTTTTACAAGGGACGATTAACGAATGGAACAAACCATGAACTGATTCCGCGTAAATGCTAGTAGTGTGAATATGTTCAAATACAAACGATGGCAAACACAATAGTAACAATAACACCAACAAATGAATAACTACAGTAATAACAATAACTATACTGAATAAATAAATAAATAACAAGAATGCGCTATATAAGAACTTACCTTTACTTTACTATTTTAATAATTCAAACAATCACAAAAAGGCGATAACGAAAATAAGGACAATGACGAAGCAAACGACATAACGACAATAATAACAATAACAGTAAAATTACTGGTATTCAATAAAAACATTAATAACAATAATAATTGTAAAACTACTAGTATTCAATAAAAAGCATTAATAACAACAATAATAGTAAAACTACTGGTATTCAATAAAAACATTAATAACAACAATAACAGTAAAACTATTGGTATTCAAAAATAACAACAATACGCATGTTCCTCCACCTGTTACTAACTGTTAAGGGAACTCTCTAACATTATATTGCTTGATCAAACGCCGAAAATGACGGACATTTTCATAAAAGACTGGACAATACCACTGGGGTGAATATTGCAGTGAGGAGGTGGTGGAGAATATGCCGTCGAGAAGAATGGTAGCCTTCTTGAAAATTGAATATTCGACTACATTTCTCAGCAGTTATGACATCGTCAGCATCATTGGAACAGCATCAGATCATAGAAATCGAAAATATTCAGGTTCGCATCCCATGTAAATGAAACATTGAATGGAAATGTATGTAGTCGGGTATAGATGATAAGCTGTCAGTAAAAGCTAGCATAGTAATACGTGTTCAGGACTGGTGAAATTCTAATAAAAGTAAACATAACTACCACAGCACTTGAAATAATTACTGCATAAATAATGGTGGCACTGAATTCCTTATGTTTGAAATAAAAAAATGCATTTTAATCATGATTGTACCTTATTTGGTTGCGAAATATAGGATACTATTTTGTATGAGACTACGTATGCAACTAACTTCATTTTCGTGATTCCGTGGCGGCCATATTGGATTTTCTTATAACGTTTTTCTTCGATTTTCCAAAGGGTGAAAATTCCATGTGGATATCATCATGTACGTGCTACAGATCAATACTCGACAATAACAAATCTAAATCAGGCGAAAGGGTTAGGTCAAGCATTGCATGTTGACAGCTCGACTATAATTAGACCAATGCAGTTTATATGAGGAAAATAACTTATAACATTTAACTTATATGCTATTCTCACTCGGATTTCCCCAGCTTCGAGTCAATTCATCCACGTTAGTGTGGATAAATAAACGGTTATCATTAAAGTTAAGAAACATACAATGAGTAGAAAACAACGTCATTAGTAAATAAATTAACATGAATACAATAATGCAGTCTCATTCAAATAATAACTACATTCGTGTACCTCATTTAAATCAGTTATCCCTAATCCGTTTTATTAAAAGTGTACGAACTACATGATATTCGATCTGAGAGACAACCGTGTGAAAACGATCCTAAAGGAGAGAAACTAGAAGATTAAATGCTGGGCTTGTTAACGCAATTTCACGAGAATGTCAAATTGACAATCGGCGATTGATTTCATCGTGGTGAAATTTGAAGTGGCGAGGGCTGTATATCACTGGAAGATTTGACAGACGCCCCTGGCTCATGTCAGTCAACACGTAATTCCACAAATGATAAAGTGCAAGTGCGCGAGTACCGGCATAGGACGACCGCTAAACTATATATGGAAACTTAGCTTTATGTAATAATTTGATAATTATGGCTATGTGTTGACAGCCTTGCCACAGGTATAACAATGCACGAGACTTCCTAGTTTCAAGTATATTGAACTCAATCTTCTTTGTGCTACTCGATTACACAAGGAGGAAGCCTAGGATCAAGAAAAGTAAAAGTGAAACAAAGACTGCAGGCGATCTAGGCTATGTGTAAGGCAGAAAACACGAAAGACGGACTAATTATGTTGCGCGGCAAAGAACACACATAAAGCACCCTACTCTTGACGCGTTCAGTTGGCAGATGTCAGCCGCAACTAACAGCTGTGTGTGCCAACAATATGGCGATTGAAATTTGGAAACCAGTAAACATCTATGCTTAGAGCAGCGCCGGTAATTAAATATTTAAAAAATACTTCGAAAAACTGATGCGTTTACATATTTTTCTACTGTCTCAACGACACGATAACGGGGATTACCTCTATCAAAAGTATTAATATAAACAAATATATAACCAGGAACTTATCAGTGACATTTGATCAAAAATCGATGCATTAAAAGTAACTGTAAAATGCAAACAATGCACATATTATAAATAAAAGCATTAATTAATTACTAAAATGGCTAAACAAAACTGAGAACACTATATGCAATGATAGCAATGTACGCAACATTGCGCATTTCTCTTTCACAACGAAAACTATAAATTAAGTAAATAATATTAAAGTACTTCGCACCCAATTACTTACGGCATGCGCACATCACTGTAAGTGAACTGGACTAAACCAACATGTCACTATATATTAATATAAACTGTCGTCATGTTATGCCACAAACCTTTGTCTTCATAACACTATATTCGTCCGGGGGAAACCAGACATAATTGAAAATAGCAAGCGTTCACAAGCCACCGCTTACATACGTACATTCACTGCAGTCAGGTGATGCACCGCTATATCAGGCGATGAACGCAAGTCGCTATGCACATTTGGCAGACTGTGTATGCCTAGGGCTCATTCTATTTGACTTCAACAGTCGAGCGGTTCCTCATCAAGACTAACACAATGAAGCCAGTTGTAAGTATACGACTTCTTCCTGAGAATAACGAATCTGCTACCACAATATTTGTTATTTCACCGGAACGGTGTGCACTATAGCTACACGGTACTGTAAATTACAAACTAGACACTGATATTAAATAATATACAAAATGATGCTCCTTTGATATTCACCCATTTGTAGTCTTTTAACTAACAGTGGCCATGTGAAGCAGACAGGGCTGTCTTGCACAATAGTGATGATAACACACGGACATTTCTTCGGAATGTAATTGTTGCACCGTCGATGTCTATCCATAGTAGAATGATAGTTGGGGTTTTTACCAAAAATATATTGTTGATGCAATTAGACTAAGTGTGTTGCTTTGAACGTTTGCGGAATAACACAACACTAATACTTGTATTGTGCTACAATGTTCTAGAACACACGCACAGAGACGCGTCAAGACCAAACGCATAGACAGTACAAATCGCAATAGGCACTGCCGTTTTAATAGACGAATGAACACGCCGATGAGTCAAGGTATTCAGGCGACGGCGAAATATTATTAGATTTCCTGCTGACCTAAAGTTAAGAGAAAGCGGGCGAGTTCCAGAGTTTAGCCGACAACTAACAAGTCCTTGTTTCCGTGTTTGTTTCAACACAAGGAATGAAAACTAGAACAGGAATAAATGATTGCAACAATACTGGTTATCTCACAGCAATGAGCAGTGAATGCAAATGCACCGACTGCTTGATTAAAGTGTTATTATTCGTAACTGCAAAAGTTATACAAAGGACAGTAAAACTACCAACAGTGGTTATCACGATGCCTCTTGGAATACCATATCCAGAGATACGTAGGAAGGCGTTTTTTTTTACGTTGAATATATGACAAATGTTATAATACTTTTAAAAAAGTATTACAAGATTTTAATTTAGCCTTCTGTTTATACTGAAAACAAATTTATTGATATTTCACAATTTGGCAGCCATTTTGGATTTTCACATTGCAAATTGGAATCATGCACCTTTGGAATAATTACAGCTTACAAATATCTTTCTTTGTATTACGGTACACACTCCGACATCGAGGGGTAAACTTTAACAATTATCTTTCAATTAGCAACACTAATCTTATAATTCGTTATAGAACTCGTAAGATTCATAACGTCAGTTCGCACCTTTCTTCCACAGGTCTTACTCGCAACGGCTGTAGTACTGCTGTCTTTGACCTTCCATTCTGTCAAAGCGGCTGAAACAGCAGAAAACGGCGAAATGTCAAATTGTGATGAATGTGAGGTAAGATCTCATATGGGCGGTTTGTTTGTGGCGTTTCTAAATGATGTGTTGCCGAGAATCGCGTTTGCAGTATGACGTAATATTTAGGTAATTATGTACAATAGTATAATGTTGTTTAAATTGTTAAATTACGTCATCAAGCACACTCCCGGCAAGTTACGCAAATTACCATTTCACCTGTGCCACAACTTAAATATAACTTCTAAATGGGCGTCTGGCGATGTGGTACAAACGATTGGTAGGCTGGGCAACGTTGTTGTTATTTATTACATCAACGAAAACAAACCATACACTTCGACTGCAATTGAAATTGATATATTTATTGACAAACATTTCGAGTTTACCAAAGCAATAAATAGGTGCAGATGATCTTGCAGCAGCCATAACAACATAAAAAACAACAAAGACAATGACACCAACTACAACAACAAAAATAGCAACAAATGCTGCTGCTGCTGCTGCTTTTGCTACTACTACTACTACTACTACTACTACTACTACTACTACTACTACTACTACTACTACTACTGCTGCTGCTGCTCCAACAGCAACGACAACAACAACAATAACTCTGTCGCTCATTAACACTAATCAAACACAAGTTATGCTGAACTTATTAGTTCATATTAAATTAAAATAACTTGAATATTATGTTTACTTTGCTTGCTCAACGGAAAGGTCGATAATGATAGAGATTGTAATATTACAAATTATATATTATATTTATATATGTATTAAAATATGAAATTCATTATTACAGACAATGCTGATCATGGTCTATAGGTGTTGTTGTTGTTTTGCAGGTGACTCTCAAAACATGTCTCGCCGGATGCACCAAATATGAAACGTCGGTACTGAATGTCGCTTGCGTTCGCCTCTGCAAGAATAAGCGATGGTGGTGCCACTTCTTGTCCTGCATATTCTAATTCGGCCGACATAGAAGCACCGACATTGATGCCGTCCACAACTGGTTTATGTGACTGGCTGTTGGTTAGACTCGACTCTGCCTTTACATCAGCTCACTGTCTGAGAGGAATATAATGATCGGTCTCATATGTTCTATGCTTTCTTACTTACCAAATTATGGATTTGGATTTGAAGGATAAACAAAGTGCCAAGTAGTAACGTTTTTGTGGTGTTTCAGGGTTATTAAAACGTGCGAGATTCCAAATCCTGGTTATCCGGTTAGACATCAATATATCTCCGACTAGGACATTATTATTGTGTTGCGTTCATTTTATTTGCGTAGTAAGCGAGTGGGACTGAGTTAATGAGTGAATGAATTAGTGGGTTGTGTGTGAATGATTATTAAACGAGCAAGTTGTTGTATGTGTGAATGCGTCAATGAGTGAGTGAGTGAGTGAATGAGTGAGTGAACAGGTGAATGAGTGAGCGAGTGAGTGAGCGGTGTGTGTGTGAGTGAGTGAGTGTGTGAGTAGTGAATGAATGAGTTATTGAGTGGGTGAGTGAGTAGGTGAGTTGGTGAGGGAGTGAGCGGCGTATTAGTGAGTGAGTGAGTGAGTGAGTGAGTGAGTGAGTGAGTGAGTGGGCGAGTAAATGAATAATTAAGTGAGCGAGTAAATGAGTGTGTGAGTGAGTGAATGAGTGAGCGGTATATGAGTAAGTGAGTGAGGGAGTGGGAGAGTAAATGAATGAGTAAGTGGGCGAGTGGGCGAGTGGGCGAGTGGGCGAGTGAGCGAGTGAGTAATCCTTGCCTAGATAATCCACTTCACCACAACACGTCTACCTCACGATGTACATTCAACCGATGCTGTCGCCATTAACACGACTTTCATCGTGGTTTCACCATGACTTATAATTATGATTTAATAATGAGACGTATTCGATTGGTCCTTTTACGACGGAACAAGTTGGTTACGTCATGGTGTAGGTAACGCGTACACCAGCGTTTCTTAACCCCTGGGTCACGACCAAAAATTGGGTAGCCTAGCTATTTTGAGTGGGTCGCGCCAAGAGTATCTAGTAATTGTCCGAACTTTCCGTTACTGTCCAACTTGCTGCCAAACTGTGGTAAGCGAGTACTAGTCGAAAATCATGCAGTCCATATCCAAATCCTTCAGAGTTCCGTTCCCCAAATTTGCTTTCAGTTGGCAAGAGGTGTCCCCTTTCTACGTCAATAAAACGTTGAACAATATTGGTTTTGCGATGTCTATTACATTTTATTTAAATGTTGTATATGGTATCAGTTACCACAAGTTAGCTGTTTGAAGGCATAGGTCGCGTGACAGAAATTTGAAATGTGAGAGAAATTTGAGTCGCAGCTTAAATTGACAGAAATTTGAGTCGCAGCTTGAAAAGGTTACGAACCGTTGGACGTACACAATGGAGTGTGTGATGACGCCGGAAGCTATAATTTACGTCATCACTGTTGTATTTACTATCACTTTCAATTACCGTAAGTCGTAAGTAAATTAGCTTCCAGGATAAATGTACCCCTTTCATCAGGATGTTGCTATCTGATGTGATATATTTGTAATAATAAACATACACGTTAGGCGTGAAACCAGCCTCGTGTCTGGTTAAGTGCTGCCGACTATCGGCAACAGTTGCTCGGTTTTTGTTTGCACGCCAGATACAACTTAGTTAGGTCTGATCAGTGTCAACATAATGGAAGAGAGGCAGCGTTACCGCAAGGCTAACATTAACAGCAACAACAACAACAGCAACAACAACAATAGCAACGACGACGACAACGACAACAATAAGAAATCACAAAACATGCAACACACTACTGCTGTTGTCATTGCAGTTACCGCGGCTATTTGATATTAGACATTATTATTTACAAATATCTATGTTAAACATTACATTACATAATATTATATAACACTTACACACCGTTTGGACCAATATGGCAGATAATACTAACGGGTCATGTCGTTGGGGGGGGGGGGGGGTTGAAGAGCTTTTCAAGTGGCGAACTTGGCACGGTCGGGTGTTTTGCATCACCTGTTTGTCAAGTACCACAGGAGTAGCGGTGCGTGGAGACGGTAGAAGAGTCGAAATATAGTATAGCTTATTCTACTTCAATCAGGTAACTACAATGGTTCGGCATGCGTCTATGTGCGTGCATGCGTGCGTGTGTGTGTATGTGTGTCTGTGTGTGTGTATTGTGTGCGTGTGAGTGTGCGTGTGTACGTGCGTGCGTGCATGAGTATATGTGTGTGCTTGTGTGCTTGTGTGCTTGTGTGCTTGTGTGCTTGTGTGCTTGTGTGCTTGTGTGTGTGCGTGCGTACGTGCGTGCTTGCGTGCGTGCTCATGAGTGTATGTGTGTGTGCAGGTGGGTGGGTATGTTTCCGCGCACGCGCTTGTGGGTGTTTAACTGTACATATAATAGGACGTAATCTTCAAAACATAAATTGTATACATTCAGACATTCATATATATATATGTACATGCACACATATACGCATACAAACACACATACAAACGTACGTTCATACATACAAACATACATACATACGTGACATCTACATACGTACACATGTACATACGTACACACCTATATACGTACACACGAACATACGTACACACATACACACATACACACACACACACACACACACACACATACACACATACACACATACACACATACACACACACACACACACATACACACATACACACATACACGCATACACGCATACACGCATACAAACATACACACATACACACATACACACATACACACATACACACATACACACATACACACATACATACATACATACATACATACATACATACATACATACATACATACATGCATACATACATACATACATGCATACATACATAAATACATACATATACTACCTCTATGCTATACCTATATGTATGTAGATATGTATTCACACACATACCTGCCGAACCATTTATATTGCATATATGTACATGTGCTTGTGTACTTGTGTGTGTGTGTGTGTGTGTGTGTGTGTGTGTGTGTGTGTGTGTGTGTGTGTGTGTGTGTGTGTGTGTGTGTGTGTGTGTGAGTGTGTGTGTGTGTGTACATGCATGTATGCTTATATGTATGTATCAGTGTGTGTACGTTTTTGTTATTTTGCCTGCACACTTCATCCTGTGGTACATTTAACCTGTGATATTGATCGTACTACATGTTACCCCCATCTGCATATAAGAAGCAATGAAACTATTCGACATTACGCAGTTTCTCACATAAATCAAACAATATGTGTACATTTAAGATTTCCTACGTAGTTTCCCGCAGACTGCGACATGAAGATCACTGTAAGTCATTTACCCTTTTCTCGCTGTCG
This sequence comes from Escarpia spicata, assembly GCA_963995525.1. Classification (NCBI taxonomy): domain Eukaryota; kingdom Metazoa; phylum Annelida; class Polychaeta; order Sabellida; family Siboglinidae; genus Escarpia; species Escarpia spicata. The sequence continues at coordinate 11,880,800 of OZ023209.1, read as the reverse complement.
CGTCACTTTCCCAACGATAAACGTCAACTTTACCAAAAATAAACATAATTTAGTTAGGGCCTACACTTGATATTGGGAGGTCGAGTGTTGTGATATTATAGTCAATGAAGACCTCGTTTCTTTCTGTCTCTTTCATGAACCAAAAAATGGCAAATGTTTACCGAAATATGTCTTATGTTTTTCCGTGTGGTCGACATTTTGAACAGCTCGTCCTAAAAGTATATAAAGTATAAAGCGGATGTGTCGTTTAAAGACGGATGGGCGCTATATATATATATATATAAATATATATGGGAGGGAGAGGGATATATATATATATATGTATATATATATATATCTCCAACTTCCTCTCCCTCCTTCTCTCCTTCTCCTTTTCCCTCTCACTCTCCCTCTCAATATCCCTCTCCCTCTATCTCCCTCCCTCTCCCTCCCTCTCCCTCCCTCTCCCTCCCTCTCCCTCCTTCTCCCTCCCTCTCCCCCCCTCTCCATCCCTCTGCCTCCCTCTGCCTCCCTCTCCTTCCCTCTCCCTCCCCTACCCCTCCCTCCCTCTCCCTCTCCCTCCCTCTCCCTCCCTCTCCATCCCTCTGCCTCCCTCTCCCTCCCTCTCCCTCCCCTCCCCCTCTCTACCCCTCCCTCCCTCTCCTCCCTCCTCTCCCTCCCTCTCCCTCCTTCTCCCGCTCCCTCCCTCTCCCTCCCTCTCCCTCCCTCTCCCTCCCCTCCCTCTCCCTCCTTCTCCCTTCCTCTCCCTCCCTCTTCCTCCCCTCCCTCTCCCTCCCTCTCCCACCCTCTCCCTCCCTCTCCATCCCTCTCCCTCCCTCTCCCTCCCTCTCCCTCCCTCTCCCTCCCTCTCCCTCCCTCTCCCTCCCTCTCCCTCCCTCTCCCTCCCTCCCCCTCTCCCTCTCACTCTTCCTCTCCATCTCCCCCCTCCTTTCCTCTCTCATTCTCTCTCCCGCTCCCTCCCTGTCCCTCTCACCCCCTCCCTCTCTCTCTCTCTCTCTCTCTCTCTCTCTCTCTCTCTCTCTCTCTCTCTCTCTCTCTCTCTCTCTCTCTCTCTGGAGTGGAGGAGGAAGACTAGGCCGACCCCTTGTTGATAGGGATAAGGCCGTCAAGGTGAGCAAGGTAAGCATATATATATATATACACAAATATATATATATATATATATAGACACACAAATACACACACACACACACACACACACACACACACACACACACACACACACACACACACACACATATATATATATATATATATTATATATATATATATATATATATATATATGCTCTCCTTGTTCACCCTGCTCACCTTGACGGCCTTATTCCTATTAACAAGGTGTCGGCCTAGTCGTCCTCCTATATATATATATATATATATATATATATACATGTATATATATGATGTCATGAACAAACAATTCAGTGTAAAATGTTTCGCAGCTAATCCCGAAGACGACAGAAACTAAACACTAAATACAATAGTAAATTTAGAGTTATTTCACGTTGTATACCAACTTAGCCTTCGTACGCTTAAATATGCAAGAAAAAATTTAAGCGGTCAACAACAAACAAGACGAAAATACTGAACTTTCCTTCTGTCTTAACTGTTTTAAACAAGGCCGGGGAAGATCAATTCGGTTGTTGTTTAAGAACTTCGCTATGCCAGCGGTCTTACAACAATGTTCGGACCAAAGGATGGCAGCCCAGGGATCAGGCAAAATTTGTATACGGTCTTTGAAGGTACACGTGGCTTATAAGACACCACCGTGGCGCACTACCATGGCGTACAATAATCACAACCAGTGGACAGGTGACAAAGTGGGTTATGCCGTTCTCATGAACCAAAATCTTCAAATTGTACGTCTCTCCACACAGTCGGCATGGGGAGTAATGTATCCACTTCGTTGGTGTCATCATGGGCAGCAGAGGGGCTTAACCTCTGCCTGCCAGTCTGTCCGTCTGTTTGTCTATGTCTGTCTGTCTCTCTCGAGATTTGCAGATCCGGCCGTACACATCACACACATATCTATTTCGTAGCAGCAGCAGCAGCAATAGTATTCGTCAATGTTTTGTTGTCGTGTTCACGACCCTTCCGCAGCTGTCATTTTCGGCTTCCTGTGCTAAGTGGTTTATTTAAAACTGTTTCACGCCGGTTTTGCATATGGAACTTAATACAGCCTCCGAACCCCATCTGCCGTAAGCGCTCCACGAACGTGTACCTACATATAACAACGCCAACCGGCACACTATTGCACACGTCACTGTTTGTTCAGCAGATCATTCTTCAAAAACACTACACGACCACGAATTATTTCTTAGTTCTGCAAACAGTTCAGCTGGTGTCGCGTTTAATACGGGCTACACCTTTGTTGATATATCATTGAATATCTCTTGAAATGGCTTACTTATTTATAAGTGTCACGTAAAATTAACTCAGTCAGTTGCCCGTTCCGCTTTGA